>OMKK01030368.1:0-22360 GCA_900302305.1 Polymixia japonica | reverse complement strand
CTCGTGTACACATAAAACAACCCGATGTGCCAGCAATGTGCCAGTCAACATCTTCTACTGAAAGGTCCATGCTACGTCATCTTTTAAAATCCATCTGCTACCACTCCATGATCTACCAGAGATCTAGAAGAGTCTAGGACGCGATTTTCATCTCTGTGTGGTGATGACAGTGGTGGAAGGATACGGTCTGTGCCAGGGAAGAGCGTCCGTCCGGTAAGTAGTTCAGCCATGATGCAGCCCACCGACCAGATATCCACTACAACACAAGAACAACACGCCACAAACGGCTTAGCGAACAAACTAGCATAAAATGCTACTTCACAAATTGATGG
Source organism: Polymixia japonica (assembly GCA_900302305.1). Taxonomy (NCBI): domain Eukaryota; kingdom Metazoa; phylum Chordata; class Actinopteri; order Polymixiiformes; family Polymixiidae; genus Polymixia; species Polymixia japonica. The sequence continues at coordinate 22,028 of OMKK01030368.1, read as the reverse complement.
GTCATAAATGTCACATAAATGGATTTGAAGCTCAAGGCTTTAGATAGCATAACATGTAAATCCAGTGACTGCCTAGCTTTTTTTTTAAATTTTATTTTATAGCTATAGACTTTTAAATCATGCATGGCTGTCAGTGACATTTGTGTGTACAATGGTTGTGGGTATAATGGTGTGTTAAGTTTGAATTCAGTCTAAATTCATTATGTGTGTGTGTGTGTGTGTGTGTGTGTTTACCTGTCATGTTGTAGTGCATCCAGTTGAGCATGATCTCCGGGGCTCGGTACCACCGGGTGGCTACGTAGCCTGTCATCTCATCATCTGTGTGCCGTGCCAAACCGAAGTCCAGGATCTGAGGGGTGTAAAGGGTGTGTGTGTAAGAGAGAGAAAGAGAGAGAGAGAGAGCGAGATGAGGAGAGGACATGTGTGAATGAATCAATTTAATCGCACGCGCTGAACCTTATCTCTACGGCTGCTTTTTCCTACCTTGAGCTCACAGTCCTCATTCACAGCCAGGTTGCTGGGCTTCAGGTCCTGGAGGGTGAACAGAAGGGTGTATTGCAATGAAGAGGTAACGTAGTGACATTATCACATAATACGGTGTGACATTCAGCTTATATTACATGTAGCTTCTTCTTTAATCAGTGTCACAGCGTTTATATCCCCCCCCACCCCGAGCTAATATTTATCAAATGCCTTCAACTAGCATCTGGTCTGATCTGGTCTGATTTTAGCCTTCAGATCGTCACAAGGGGGACGGTCGGAGGGACCTTGTAACCGATCCCGTTTGGAGAGGTCCGATCGATACAGGCCATGTAGAAGTGTTCAGGGGACTCTATGGCTAGTAGAGGAGGATCGATGCAAATTCAGAGAGGCTTGTATAACTTACTCTGTGGATGATATCTGCAGAATGGATGTACTGTAGGAAAAACAGAGAGGCTGATGATTAACTTTGTGGACAAGGACACCACACATTTAAATCACTTTTGTTATCGTACTGAAAATCAATGTTTGTGGAAATGTTATGGTCCAAGACGCCACCCGCAATCCGGTATATAAAAAAAGTCCTATTTTGCGCGCCAAAATAATATGGTATGCAATTACTCTTGAAAAGCTATGCCAGATGAAATAGAATTGCTTCATGTGTCTAAAACAAAGCTAAATTAAGCTGTTAAACTAAGGTGTTCGGCCAACCACGTATTCTTGGTGACAGACATGCATTGGTTGCAGCATCCCGTCAGAAATGGAGCACACTGACTGATGACTGAACTTAAATCTCAGAAATGATGTTGTACAGATGTTGACATTGGTATGCTTAGTGACCCATGTGTGAAGGGAGATGAGCTGACCTTTAACCCCCTCAGGATCTGGTAAATAAGGAACTGGACGTGGTCGTCTGTCAGCTTCTGACACTTGACAATGTTGTTGAGGTCCGCCCCCATTAGGTGGGTCACCAGGTACCTGCAAATCATACAGACACAACCAATCAAATAACTGATTTTATGAAAAATATTACCAAGCCAATCACTTAAGTATCACCTAAACATTTTTCTTACTCGTGTTTAGGGTTAGGGCTAGTTTATTAAAATTAAAAGGTGCTATCTGTATGTGTTTTATCAACACTACCTACCATTTAACACTTCTGAATTAATATGCATCTGTTAAAATAAAGCGGTGTAGCCATGTACAGCTGCTCCGTGCTACAACCAGAGACCAATATGGCCTGTCAGCATGTGCATGTGCTTGTCTGGAGCACACAGAGAGGACTGATTTCACCATCTCTCTGTCCCTCTCCCTGGTCACAGGCAAGAGAGGAGAACTGGCACAGTCGTGGCTGTTTATTGCACATGCGCACATGACAAAGGCTGCAGAGAATTCAAGATCACCGATTGAGTGTTCTTCACGTGCACACACACACGCACGCGCACGCAATACACACACACACACTTCTCTAGAAAAGAATAAATGGCTGTTACCATGGAGACTGGCTGTAACGTGCACAGCACACGTGTTCACCCTACGTTCACCTTTATAAAACCCGCCACATGATGGACTCACATGAAGTTATGAGCTTAAGGATTGTGAGGTAGCTTTGCATTTGTGAATCTTGTAGTAGGCTAGTAAGATGAATGGTTTCATTATGTGAAAGGACAAGGGGGACAGCAGCTATACAGTTAGACCAAGGAAAGGCTGGGAAAGAGACCTCGGGAAACAGAGACAAATATGAGAAATAAGAGAAATAAGAGAGAAGAGAGAGGGGAGAAAGGACTGAGGCATAGAGAAGCAGAAAAAATGAAAAACAAGTGTCACTTACACATCATTGAACTCCTCTAAGCTTGTTGCTGGTGTGAAGACATCCAGAAGACCAATAACCTGAGTTCAAACAAAAAGGTCAAAGGTCAGAAAAAAGCACCATATGACATTCCAACATTTATCTTGATATTTTCATTATTAGTCTGTACCCCAAACCATTTATTGCTTTGTATTGTATTGTTTTGAATTCCTGGTGCCAGTGTCACCATTTGGTGTTAGCCAAAAAGGGCAGCCTATGAAAGTTAGAATAATTAATATTTGTAGTAGGTCTCATGGAAGCAGAACACTGCTGGTTGACCTTGATAGCATTATGTCATCACTGTTTACCCATTGGATAAGGTTTGATAACTACAATAAATTGCTTGTTTAGTTAAGCAAGGAGACAAGTATCTTATTCCACTATAATCAGGTCAGCCATCCCTTTAGCTTAGCTATTATTGTTGGTACGATTCATTTTCTGAACAAGCCCAGTGAGTTGTTTTAAGCCAGCAGGGTTAGTGGCCCCTTCAGCCTATTGTTGTTGAAACCAATAGTAAGGTTAGAATTTGTTCTGGTGTATTGTTGTGAACTAGGTATAGGATTAAAGGTACTGTAGATGAGTAGAGATCTGTTGTGTTTGGAGTGAGTGGAACTTCCAGAGAGAGCAGGTTGGGAGCAAGATCTGGTGAAGTCTCTGAATTGGGCAGACGATTTTTAGTTAGTTAAAGAGGCTGGACAGGATCTTGGTGAATATGTCAGTATTTTTTTTAACCCTCCCGTTTTGGTACCAGATGGTTAAAGTATAGTTCTTACATATATAATCTATGAACTGAATCCCAGTTTTACCTCATTCTGCAATGAAATCTCTAGTTTACCAGCGCAAGATTTAGGTACTTTCAACAAGCTGTTGGCTTGCATGCCTGTGACTTGATTGACAACCTCCACCTGAATGTCCATTGGTGCATTGGGTTGCAGGGCGGGCCCAGGTCAGTCCGCTGACTTCACACGCACATGCACTAACTGCAAGGAGCATGCGACGGGGACCGACCACTGCTGAATAGTGCTATAACAGCTATAGGCTGAAATTATACAAAAATCATGTATAGCATCTTTAAGACAAGAGCCAATAATGTGATTAATGGTTTTCCTAAGAGAAAATTCAGAAGCTCTGGTACCGTTGTGTTTTAAATGTCAAATATAAGACAAGTAGCACATCTAACAAATAAAGGCAAAAAGATGTATGTACACTGCACTTTCTGTGTTTTTATTTAGGGCAAATGCAAAACAGTAATATGATAAGGTCACATCTGATTGTTTCCATATGACTGTTGCAACAATGGCTAGTTGTTTTCAATACGTTGCGTCCTGACCTTGATAGCTTGATATTATGCACTCTGATGAAGGCTTGGCAGCTGAAAAGCATTTGGTTTAATGCGTATGCAAGCCATTTGTGGGAGTTTCAACCTTATTCTCTTTTTCCAGTACTTTAAGAGGGAAGTTAGTTTGTGATTGCGTAACAGGAAATCCACATAGAACTGAGAATGCCCAAAAAAAAAACACAACAACAATGTGTGAAAGTGAGAGAATATAAGAGTATGCAGCTGGCTGTATGCATGTAAGAGTTAATGAGATAATGATTGTGTGCATTATATACATATATTTTGTAAGGTTCGTGTTTTAACAGAGAAAAAGAGACAGAGATATGAAGAGTGACAGAGATAGAGAACACAAGCAAAAGGCGTGCGTGTGTGTACGTGCATGAGCATTGTGTACGTGCATGAGCATTGTGTGCGTGCATGAGCATTGTGTGCGTGCATGAGCATGCATGCGTGTATCTGGTAGAGAGCAGGCATCAACACCAACCCTGCCCCCGCCCCCTGGCAAGAGAAAGAGGTGGGTTGTAAAAACACATCAGCAGCCCGCCCACACAGGGCACAAGCCCACAGATTATTGGTAGGCCAGAGCCAAAACAAACAGCTGATTGGTCCACTCAGGCTTTCCAAAATCAAAACCCAGGGAGTCTCCTGGCAACAGTGAGGGGATAATCTCACAGAAAAACACAGAATCCCTCCTATGTAATGCATAGGCTAGTATTGCTACTAGCTGTGCTAGTAATAAAGCACAGCTTTAGTAAGGAAAGGCAACTCTGTTTTTCTTTTGTAACAAAGCAGGACCTGACAACATGTTCATGAGAGAACATCTGTCAATCATCACAACGGACCACATGAACTACTTGGCAAAGTTGTCACACACAGCAAACACTGGTCTGAGTGTAAATAAAAACATTTCTACAATCTACAATTTGTTTTTTTTCCAGATATTTGTGGGATTGAAGTGATTACACAATATGAAGATAGAACATATTATGTAAAGCACTTAAATAAGGTTTAGTGGTTATGAGAAACTCAAACAAAAGCATTTTTTCCTAAATAAATGTACTTAGGTACAATAATGGTACCAGCACACCATTTAACACTAATTCCAGGATTGCTTAACATACTTTTTGAGCTGTTCCAGTGGTGAAGTAAGGGCTTGTATAGACAACAGGATTCAGGCAAGGCAATGTTGTGCAAGTATTTAGCCGTGTGTGTGTGTACACATACTAAATCACATCCAGTGATGTGCCATTTAAAATTAGTATTTAAAAACGAGTTTGTCTTTTGATCTAAAGGTTTTGTGGTGACATGGGGAGAGGGCTGGATTATTTTAGTATGGCTTGCCCAAGTGTCATGTAACATGCTTCTGTCATGAACCGCTCCTACCCTTGCCCCTTCATCTCTACACATGCACACATCCTTTCCTCACACTTGTGCAACACTGAGCCCACTCAAGTACACTCAGCGAAACTTACTCGTACACTCATATCCACCGTTCACCACTTGACTCACACCCTACCGCACACAAAGTCCCATTATCTGCACTTCAACTTGGGAGATTGCAATCAGTGCCGTTTCGGGACAAAGGAGCATCCACGCGGTGCGGTCAGTGAGGCTGTCGAGTAAAGCTGAAAGCAGTAATATACCGTTGTGCTGGCACCTTGCTATTCCCTGGTTGCAACAAAAGGAATTGGAAACTGCGTACGAGTGCTTGTCGCGCGCGCACATCAGGAACGTAGAAATACTAACCCGAAGCAGCAATTGTGGGAGGGGAGCAAGAGCAATTTCACCCTACCCTACGCGTTCTCCGCTGGGCCTGGCTGAATCAACAACAGATTTGATGTTTTCACTTATATAAGTGGTGATACGATTTAATCGCTTGATCTTCTTTATTGTGGTAGTGGAAATTCGGATGTTACACCATCATTAAAACTGTAAGCTGAATAAGCACAATGCCAGTGGCCACATTGGACTTCAGGGGAAGTTTGCCCCTAACCCTATGTGGGTCAGCATAACCTATAACGCTGGGTGCAGGTCTTAACAGTAAGCTAATTTTCTACAGTAATGTGGGGTCATTGGCTAAAAGTCAACAAGGATGCAGATGGCATAACAAGGCGAGGAGTGTGCACGTGCATCTTTCAATAAGAGAAGTAAACTCAATGTATGCATGTAGCTAGCAATGCATGTAGTTAGGAGGGTCAGGGGTCAAACGCTAGGGGGTGACATACATTCTCGTGCTTCATGTGTTTGAGCAGCCGCAGTTCCCTGTAGGTCCTCTTGGCGTGGATGATGGACTGGAAAGGTCTGGACAGCTTCTTCACCGCTATCTTCAGACCAGTCTTCACATCGTACGCTGAACTGAGAGACAAATAACAAACACAGAAAGCGTTAGGATGCGTTAAGAAAATGATAAGAATTGCATCATAAGTCGCGGAAACGCTGTATCACACCAATAACAATTCTAATATCAATTTATAAACAGTCTTCTAAAATTCAACTGGGAACGAGACGTTCCACATAAGTGAGTGGGTGGCCTCAACCCAGTAAGCAAACCAAATCATTGCATAACACTGAGCTCTTGGTTTCCACTTGGTTTTGTATTATACACTGCAGCCTGAGGCCATCGTTTTGAACATGTTTGAACGTGTTGTCAAATATCAGCTCCATTGTATAGCACAACACAGTTAGGCGTTGGTAAGTCTACCAGTTTACCAGCCAAATTATTGACTGATCAAAACACTGGACAGTAAACTAATGAAATTGTCTTGCTCTGAATCCATGAATAGCATGCTGAATGCATTTGGCATGGTTCAGTTCAGTATTTGCATCAGCATGCTAACACTATAAGTATAGTTAGCCGGACCATTCCTGTAGATAATAGACCGACGGTGTTTGGATGTTCCAATATGGAGTAGTGATAAACACCTCTATCACTGGTTGGCTCAACACTTGGCTGTCACTGACACTTGGAAACGGCAAGGAATATATCCACCTTTACCACTGGTTGGCAGTTCTACTTCCATGATTACAGGAGGGTTTGTTTGTTGACGGGCACAAACATACTTAGAAAAATATACACTAAAAATATTTAGGCACCAATATCATAAGAATTTGACTTTCATTATAACAAGATATTTGATCGTGGCTGTTTAGACATGGTTCAAGATTTCAACTAACTTGAGCAGCTAGATTTTTATTTTTTCATTTTTACAGGCAGTTCCATTTTGTTTTTAGGGAATGCATCCCAACTCGATGTGGTCTTGATATGCATTTGGCCAACAATTGGCCAAACTCCCCCAATCAGCCAGGTTTGAAGCATTTAACAGACACACTCTCTAGAATGCCTCTACTCAGCATGTTTGCATTATTTGAGATGAGGGGCTTATCCGTGATTGTAGCTGTTCTCCATGTGACAATCTATTCTTCAACTCAATCAAGAAACACCTTATTTACTAAATTATGTGCATTTGTAAAAACACTCCGAATCACTTTATTCTCATCCTGAGACATAGTACATTTGAAAACAAGTTTCAATTCAAGAATCTCTTTAAAAACAGAATTAACCTAAGCGAATGCACAAAGTCTACAAAAACTAAAAACTGTGAGCAATTTGACCCCTATGCCCTATACATGCAAACATGCTTCAGCAATAACCAATTGGAGCCATAATGATCCAGCATGCAGTACTTCTATAAACGGCATAGAACACAATAGAGTAGAGTGAAGTAGAGTGAGGCAGATGGGCTGCAACTCCCTATTGAGAGTGACATCGCTGCATTTCCTGTATCTCTGTAGGAAAGCAGCCCACTTATGATAAACCACATTGTTTCCAGGTCAATAACTTTGGCTACATCACAAATGGATGATGGCAAAATCAAATGAAGAGATCGCTTTTCATTCTGGTAAGAAAAAAAATTAATTAATTAAAAAAATTAAAAAATAAATTCCTGAACAGTTTAGATGACATTTTTACAGCATTGGTCTAGGGAAGTAGCTGCTGGATGAGGGAGGGTTACACGCATGCAGACATGGCAGCTGCCGTGACCCTCTAATGCTTAAATGCATACAGTGACCCATAACAGTCTTATAATCAAGGTCTTTATCAAAGATGCTCATTCACTTTTGTTAAAGACTTTGTCATGTGCAAAATTGGCAGCGGGAGCTTAAGAACACCGAGACGATCACTTTGACTTTTCCAGTAAGCCTGAGATAACCTCCCACGCCCAGGTTATTTTGTAGCCTTGCAGAAATCTTTGTATCTGTCTCACTACTAGGGAAAAACACACACGCAGTAAACGCAAAGCATTCACAGGCAAACTCGAATATCTAACAACACACACACACTGTGTCTATGACGCTGCTGCTAATCACTAGAACAAACATGGCGCGTCTAAGCACATACACTCCAATTAGCCTGTAATGAATCTAAGTGCAATAACGAGGACCCATAAAAATGTGGGCAGTAAAAAGAGCAACATTAAGAGGCCAGTATCAACAAGGAAGCCGCAAGCGTCAGCATAATGACAAAATGACTAACTGAGCCTACAGACATTCTTCAAAGAATCACAGCTCAATATGAGGTGTCTGTATATGTGTTCTCCATTTCGTCCCCGCTGCCACACCATGACACAACAGTCAAATGCTCTGATGTGATGTAATGCAACCAGCGCTACTGATGGACGTAGGTTAGCCGTGGCAGTCTTAGGCACAGGTACGGTGGCCCTGAAGTGCCAAACACAATGACAAATCCGAAAACGACAAACCTGAAAACACAACGGCAATGCAGAAAGCACAACGACAAATCAGAAAGCATAACGACAAATCGGAAAATACAACAGCAACAAGTCAAACGTGAAACGGTAGGTGCCTAACAACAACAATTCCTCGTCGCTGATTGGATGCACTGTCAGTCTGGGTGAATAGGAAAGAGAAAGCATAAAGTTCTCATCTAAAACTTTGGAATGCAGCAGCTGAGGTTTTAACTAGAACCAAGGAGAGATCATATAACTCCAATTTCAGACACCTTACATTTTGTTGCAAAAATATTTTGCTGTTTGTACGTTGTTTGGACTCGTTTGTTTGTTCCATGCATTTTAAGGCATTTCAACTTCAATACTATAAGAGTATCTGAGAATGTGAGTGCAATGTGAGTGCATAGAGTTAAATTGAGGAAATCCAACATTCAAGTGTTTGAGAGCAAGAGAGGTAGAGGGACCTTAAAAGTAAGGCACCTGATATTTTTTGCCAGCTGCGCAACAGAGACAAAATAACACCAGGCAATCTGCACAGTCTATATCTTAATCCCAGCCAGCAGCATTCATTTTCTTGCATGACTTACCCTGGATCTTCTCTGAGTCTTACATTTGAATAATGGAGACTATTACCAGGAAAAGGTAGAAGGTGGTTGAGGTTTTCTCAGAAGCCCTGCCTCTGAATGACAGGAGGATGATAAAAAAAAAACCAGAGTTTTCTATACTAGCTGGGCATAATTCAATGTGAGGGCCTGAGAAGAGCCATGGCAGTAACAACAAAGACTCTTCCAATGGGCAAGGTGAGGGGGTAAGTGGATGAATCTAGGCTAACCAACAGCCTGAACACACACTGGAGTTAGACTGTGAGGTTATTCATACTTTTCTCATAGCTTTTCCATTTAGATCACTTTGCCTACAAAAGGCTCTTGTGTCGCAGAACTTTGTGACCCAGGATAGGATGTTTCAGAGAAATAAGTTTACACGTGACTGCACGGCCAGATGTTATAGTTAACTACGCAAAAATCCACTCAAAAGGCAAATACAGAGTCACAGCATAAAATATGGAGAATGATGCAACCACCGATTCACTGTCAGCGTTTTTCTTTTTGATCACACTGGAACACCAAAGCTAGTTATATCACGGTCTTAACAAAACAAAAAACACACGCAATGTGTGTAAATGACAGGTGTCACCTCACGGTAGCGCAAAATAACCAGTGACAGGAGTTAAAATTACGTTATAGTGAGATCTTTTTGTCGGAGGGTCCGTGATGAGTAACCGAGTCACGGCTGAGGCGACTACCTAATCTCGGGACTATGAGTCATGGGTGTAACACAACGGGAGAGCGGTGACATCATTCTGGACTCATCACCGTCGGATGGAATCCTATAGAAAATGCTCACTATGGATGAGGGGCCGTTTTCTGAAAACCCATGTGACTTTCTGGTACTCTGCAACCCAACTAGAAAGTGAATAATGCACGAACGAATGGCCAAGGTAGTACAAAGTACCAGTATATATGTGTGACTACAATACCTTTATCGACTGTAATTGTAATTAAACGCATCATCATGTAATTGAACTTATCACATGTGTAGTTAGCACTTTGGCGGATGATGCAAACGAGAACATGTTATTAAACGTGGCTTCTTCTCGAGTCCCAAAAAAAAAAAAAAATGTCAGTCCATATGTCACGAGAAAGAATAACCCTTCTTCTGCACACGATGTATGTTGACGTATTCTTTCAAGCTGCTGTCGCTCGTACTGCACGACAAAACACAATTGTGTCACCGTTTACAGGATACGAGCAAGTGTGACAGGGAAGCAAACAGAATGTGCACAAAAACAAAATAATCCCCCCGCTGGCCGAAGAAATGCGAATCGCCCCGAAGCCTGCACGACGTGCAATCAATTTTGTTACAGCGAAAGTATGAAAAACAAAAGAGACAAGCCCTACTTTTTTAGAACCATTGTTTGTCAACCAAGCAATATATTTAGAAGCGTTTGGGGGGGGGTTACGGGCCTCTGCGAGGAAACGTTCGGGCGTTATCGCCAACGATAGCATTGTGCAACGTGAATTGCCCCTCGATGCTACTTTATCGCTTACCACACTGATCCGTAGGCGCCGGAGCCGACCGGGGACAAGTTCTGGTACCTCTCCGGAACCTCCCATATAGTTTTGTTGAGCTCCTGTCGGTGGAAAGCGGGTCTCTCCTTCTGCGACATTCCTGCAGAATCGCCTCGTCCCGCAGTGACAAAACAAGCGAGTTGAAACTTCTGTTCTCTCCTCCTTGGCGTGTGGCACGGCGGCGTCCTGAAATAAACTAAAAAAGTCGAGCCAGGAGGGTCCCGTGTAATGTAGGAATCGAGGCTCTTAGTCGTGCAAATTAGTGTGCAGTTGTGCAAATTTCGCTACGTGCACAATGAGCTGGAAGCGTTTTTAGAGGCGACTTCCACGAAACACGTTCTAGTCAACTACCCGACTCGCTAGATTTTTCCCGATGTAAATTCCGTTCTGGCTTCGATCGGCTTGCGGAAACGTGGACGTACGTCGGTACGTCTCTCCGTCACGGCCGACGCGCGCTCCTGGAAATCATTTTCTCGCGCGAAGTAGGGTTGTTAGAGGGAAAGCAAACTCATATTTTCCCCTGTATAATTTAGTAATAACTAGTAATAGCCCAGGGGACATTGAGATTACATTTGATGTTACAGTGATGATGCTTTACTGGAAAAAAATCCACAAATTAACACCAAATAAATGAACTTACTTTATTAAAATTTTAATAGAAATGTGACAGCTGAGACACAGAATATGTTTATAATTCTTTAACTTCAGCATAATTTAACCCCAGAATAACAGTGTTTAATTAAGACAGTATGACAAGCAGCAACCCTTTTTGGCATTGCAGTTAAATCTTCAAACAGGTCAGATACCCTTACCCAATTCCACATGTAGGATGTTTAGATTTGCTTTTTGTAATTATTATTGTAGACATCTCTATGTAACACTCTGCAAGGTTGACAGACATTTTACTTCAACTTAACCAACCCAGTATACAGTTAGATGCATTGAGCTAGAGTAAATACAATGTGCACCTGTGTAAAGTGTGTATTTCAAGCCTGAAACAAAACACAAGACACAAGACTTTGAGTCACTTAAGAGCACTGTTAAAAAAAGGTAAGGGGTCAAAAAAGGAAAATATAGTGTACACAAGAAAAAAAATATATATATTAGCTTCTTTTCTCCATTTTTCCACCCTCAGTTGAGGGGACTGATACAGGAAAAACAGTATAACTCAGACCAAGCAGTTTTGATCATTCTCAGTCTAATCAGACCCAAACCCCGATAACTCTCTATTGGCCATATGTTTTCAAATATATACACCTAGGTTACTCTTATATTCTATACAGGAATAAGATATAATGCAGATTTGTTTACCCCCTCACCCTTCACATTTTTAATCTGCCGATATACATTATGGGGAAGTATGGAGACAACAATAACAGATGTTACTCAGCAATTAAATGGCACCATATGACAAAATGGGCTCCCTTCCCTCTTTTATCATATCAAAAACCAGGATAAACTGCATGTCAGATTGGCACAGACATAACCCAGTCACCAGAAGGGGGCAGCACTGGCACGTCTTTCAAACAGGTCGGTAGGGCGATGGGGTTTCATTGGTCACATAATCCAAGAGGTGTCATCAAGTAGAATCAGCCCATGACTGTTTACATTAGTCCATTACCAGCCTATACTTGTCCAGTCCATTCCAGTTCAATATGAAGCTCTCATTTTAGGAAGACCAAGTAGAAAGCCAATGCCATGCAGGATATTGCTACAGCAATGTGAAGCCGTGTCCCAATCACTGCAGCTGGAAGCAAGAGATGGAGAATTAAGAGGATGAGTCAAGCAAGTTACAAGTAAAATGGCAAGCAGAGCAAACAATGCCAACTTTATATTTAGTTGTGATAAGAGATTATATCCAATCACTATCTGTGAGCACTGACAGCTTTCCCCCAAAACCAGAAACTGAAGAACTAAGTGGTTATCACACTCTTCCCCTTTAAAGAAGCAATGCCTCATCTTCATTCTATGCTTATAATAGGAACAAACAAGACACATTTTATTTCCATGACAATGTCAGATACTCCATTTAACTGTTAATAATTGTTGACATTTTTTTTGGCATATTGAAATAACCTGTAGGCCAGTGGTTTTGGTTTTTGTGTATTTTGTTTGACCATGACATAGAGAAGATGGACTGCTTTGGTAATCGAGACAAGAGAAGCCAGACATTGGCTCTGTCCCAATACCCACACTTGTGGTCTTAAATGTGCGTGCACATGCTACCGAAGTGTGTCCAACTTCTGAAACATGCAAACACACAGTCCACTTATCCCACACTTTATGCACCTTTACCCTAATACTGCTTCAGAGCGGTATTCATAGCTAAGTGTATCCCACAAGTCATCACGTTCATGACATTCCAGTGAAGGGGAGTCGCCTAGATGTGGGAAGGAAAACTTTCCAATGTAAGTTATACATCGTAGCATACATTAAATATGTCCAGTAAAAATTGCAATGCGTTTAAATTATTATTAGCATGTGTGACTGGATGAGGTCATCAATCAAGGGTGTCTCAAATGTGTTCCGTTTGCACGTACTTGGGCACTGTTGACATGGAAATACGTCACACAAGTGGGCATTTGGCTAAGTACAAAGACCACAAGTGTGTGTATTGGGACAGGGTAAAACTGTCAGCTGTTTATGTAGCATGAAATTCCACCTCATCTTCATTGTAGTTGGTCAGCTCAAAAAAAACTGTCATGGGTGCTCCTCTAAATAGATTAACTTTATAAAGCTTATAACAGTTCTGGCCTTTTGCTGTGGCTTTTCCCCAAAGCAGCTGCTTTCAATCTTCCTTGCAGCCACTACCCATGGACTTTAAGTCCCATTCCAGTCTTTTTTTTTTTCTTCCTGGTTTTTTTGGAGAAAAAAAACTTGCCGAACAGAAGCAAACAGCAGTGACGTGGGTTAGTTTACCCAAGTCTGGATCATGTTAAGGCACTAATATGCCTACCTTTATAGAAGACGCCCCACACCCCTTTCTTCTCAGAGAGCAGCCAGCTGTTGAGACGAGGCACCTTTTTGAGGTACGCACATGTGCAGATAAAGAGCAGCCCAAACACCAGGATGCCATCGAAAGAGTACACTATGGAAGAAGGTGAAGAATAGTATCACATGGCTTATCCTCAGTTGTTCTTCAATGACCCAAATGCTTAGCAGTCTGCATTTAAAAAGTTATCACGAGACATATTCATGGATCAATAGCCCTCCCAGTTCTCCACTCACTTTGATACAATGGCTATTAGCCTATCCCTAAAATAAGCTGGTTTACTGCGTCAAATGAGAAGCACAAAAACAGTAATCACAGAAATTACAATACTGTATACTTGACATACAACTGAAAAATACACACAGACATAAGTATGCAAAGTCCAGTCAAAGTAATGCTGCTCACAGTCTCTTGTAGCTTGTGTGTGACAAGGAGACGGAGAGAGAAACGGGGAGCATGAGAGAGTCGATCAAGTTATGGGATAAAGGACTTCCTAGTTCTGTTGCTCATGTGGTGCACTAAAGAGTTCAAGTCCTAAATGACAGCACGGTGAAGTCCAAAGTGTCCTTCAGCATTCAATCAGCCTTGTTAGGGGTTCTGCAAATCTCAAACGGCAGGTTTGTTTGAAGACTTCAGAAGTCTTTGCCACACACTTTGTGAACCCTGGTCACTGTACTGAGTTTTTTGACAATATGTCTGGATTCTTTTAATAAATGAGTATTAAAAGAGTTCTAATGGATCTGTCCAGGGGCTAAAATCAAGTCAGAGAGAGCCTCTTTGCAACTAAGAATAACGAAAGTTTGTAAATATGCACCTTTACAGAGGCACCTATGACAAATAAAATAAGCTAGCAGTAGCAACCTAGTAGAAGCCGGACAACTGGGAATAGGACCAGAGCCCCCTAGACGAGAAGTCTGGTTAATACATTTCACACCAGTACAAGTCAGATTTGTGCCGACAGTTTTCTTTGCCTCATGTGTTTATTGTCTCACTCGTCACTAGGATATGTCAGCATTATCCAAGGCTAGCTAGCTAACTGGCTATGTCCTGACCTAAACAAAATTAAGATAGGCCACCACTGAGTGATTTTAACTGGCCACTGGCTAACCACTACAAACGTATGCAGTGAACTAGCAATTTTCAACAAATAGTTGACGTTATTGAGCTGATATAGCTAAAGGTAACTTGTTTTAATGGTGCCAGACAAACTGTCCCTGGGCCACGTCTACAGCTGCTTTCCACGCTAACGTTAGCGACTAAGGAAAACGCACAAATGTCCTGTTTTGACCGACAGTCTCTTAAATAGATACACAACGAAACAAACCTACCATTGGTCATATTCGCAGGTTTTTGTTTGTCGACGTTATGTGAATGTTTCTTGTTTTTAGTTAGCATTCCATGTTAATGTTGTGAATTGGAGCTAATGCCATCTACTTCGCAGCTAGGATCAATAATGGATCTCCAACTAATGGATGACATTTCCGGTTTCATGTACCTTTACTGCCGTCTACTGGATTTTATGGATTACTTCATTTTATCAGGGCAATGATAAGAAACAAATCTTCCCAATATATCATACCCTTCAAATTAAATTCATCATGTATAATCATGCTATTAAATTGCTCTTCTAGACATAAATGTAGACATACATATACACATGACCTTTTAGCACCTATCATCATCTTAATTCTGTCTGACTTCTCTTCAATTAGCCAGCATAGTATAGCTCTGAAAACTCACTGACAGCCAGACCCAGGTTGCTGAGATCTGTCAGAATTGGTGTGTAATCGCGCTGCAAACTCACAACCTCCTCTGTCTGCAGGCTGTGTTCTCAGATTGTTGAACTGTTCCTTGAGCTCTTTCGGTGCTTTGTGTGTGACCTCTATGAAAGAGGCTTACTCCTTCCTTGCAAGAATGGCCTGCTGGATTTTTTTCTTGCTGGATTTGTTTTTCTTTGGCTAGTGCTAATATGCTATTATAGAGCTGGGGGAGAGTATTGATTTTTTTTATCCAAGTAGCAGTAGTTTACTTCATTCAGAGTGGGCAGTATCTCCTGGACAGCTCTATGTACAATGAGGAGGAGGTTTTCATATTCAACAGCCTGCTTGATTCTCTGTTGATATTTCAGTAGCTGCAATCCCAATTTGGCATCTCCACCTGGCAAGGTTGTCCCACTCCTTGGACACCTGTTCGAACAGAGCCTCCATAGCAGTGATAGAGTCATGGTACTCCTTGGACCTCAGCAGGCCTTCCTCTCTCTGGCTCTGCAGCTTGCTGGTCTGGTGACAGAGCTCCAGCCAGGAATGGCTCAGACGGCCCAGGTCCACATGCTCGAGAGTCCTGGCCTCCAGTCAATCTGCTCACACACTGTCATCCTCGTCAGGATGCCTTGTTTTGACTGCAGTTGCTGGCTGAATTTCTGTTGGACACACAATAGGTTGTATTGGAGTTCAGTAGTGGTAATCAGCGAGTATGCTATCAGCTATCAGCGAGTATGCCCCCCCCCCGTGTTTAATGAAAAACACAGGAGTTTGTATGCAAAATAATAATCAGATGGTGTGACATGTAACAGACTGCATCACTATGCAAAGAAGTTATTTGCATTATCCTATTAAACAGATTAGTAATTAAGTAAAACATTATTTGTATAGCACCTATCTAAACAAGAGTTACAAAGTGCTTCACAAAAGAATAAAAACAAGGAGAGCCAATTCAGAACGAATAGAGATAACCAAAGTAATTAAAACAAGCAGTAAAAAGATAACAAAAACAATTAAACAATTTCAAAACAATTACAGTCTAATGATAAGGTCAACAAAGAGCACCATATGTAAAGTGTGGGTAAGCAGTGTAGCAGTAAGTAAAACATAAAAACAAAATAAAGGTGACAATTATAAAAATGGCAAAACACAGGGCTACACAGCTTAAAACAAGACAAGAAAGAAAGGCAGTTGGTCTAGCTGTTTTGGCTGCTAAGAGAATGATCTTGTCAAACTGGAAAATTCATAAACCAAATTGCTTTTCTATAGAAGCATGGGCGTCTGACTTTTTAAATCTTCTGGGTATGGAGCGTATAATGGACATGCTAAATGATAATAAGCTGAGGGCTAAAATCATTTGGAATAAGGTGTATGGATACATATCATCGCAAATAACAACATGATGAACTATAAAGTAGACCAAAGTAGGTGTTTTTCTATTTTTTTGTTTTGTTTAGAGACCAGAGACAGGCCTGTAGAGGCTAACTTGAAACCTGTGACAATGGAATGATGATATGAATTTCCCTCTATGTAATGTTGTTTGTGAACATGTTATTGTTAGGTCTGGCCTTGTTTATTGTTGTGGTTTGTACGTGTCTTGTATCAATTTGAAAATATGAATAAAAAATAAAAAAATAAAAATAAAAATGGCAATTCAGTGGGAAACCTTAAGCCCAGTGTATTTTTTTTATTTTTTTATTACTCTTGTCCAACTGTGGTGGTGGTGGTGGTGGTGGGGGTCCTATCTTGCAGTATGGGCTGGAGGAGCTGAAAAGGGGAGAGAGAGGACTATAAGATTGTTCCAGAGTTTGTCTGAGTGGCGAGGCTATAGATGGGCCTGGCCAGCACTGGCCCAGATTGATTAGATTTGTTTCGTTTAAATTGTACTTATATATACAGTATATAAAAAAAGAGAACGATTTAAATGTGACTAATAAGAAAAACTGGTGGCATTAGGTTCCTTTGATATGATTGGCTGTACCCCCCACACACATGCACAGGCACACACACTGCTAATATCAACATTATCCTACAATGTAGAGTAGCTTTTTTTTTTTAACTGAGCCAATCTGGACTGATGTTCTGGTTTTTGTTGATGAAGGAATTCAACGACCATTCACTGTATTTTGTTGACATCTCTTGCTCTCTCACCTTCTAGTATGCTAAATGTCGGACTCCTGCAATTTGTCTGTTCAGAGGAGCAGTGCGTAGACCTAAGAGCTCGTATAGAAAACACCGTAGACCCATTAGGCTAAGTGGATATTTTGTAGTTACTCTTCCTTTGTTTTTTCAGTGACACAATATGAATCTAATCATTTTCACGTAGACATCTCAGGGATTTTTTTGTTTTGTACTGTAAATTGTTGTGGTCCACTCTCTTTTGCTAAGTCCCAGCCAATCAGGATTTTCTGCCTTTGCACTGGTTTGTTCATAGCTTAGCTATATTTTGTAATGTCAGGATTTGATCAAGTGCTCTTGGTGATATTTTGCCTTCTGAAATTTGCAGCCTGATATTGACTATGAAAAACAATTCCTCCTAAAAATGTACATATATTTATGTAGACAATGAAACTGCAAGTCAGTGAGAATACATTAAAAAACATTTAATAAAACATTTAGGCAGGCTGACCATTTGGAAACAAACACTGAAACTTGAATTGTGTAGCATTAGAATTGCTAATGAAAACAGTGAGATAATAGCATGTCATTAATTCATTACACAAAGTGATAACAGCAAACATAAAAACAACCCTGGAATCTACTCTTTTGTGCAGCATCTAAAAATATTTAACCAGTACTCCAGCATACTCCCTAATCAAATGTGTTGCACACATCTCCAGGTTTTTGGACACAGCTATTGACATTGCGGGACAAGTTCAGACTGGAGAGCTTAACACTGGGGAAAACAAAACAAAAAAAATCATTGGATTATGATTTTTTGGGACATCAAAATTACATTGCTTGCTGGAAAAAGTGACCAAGTGCCAGCTGGCAGGCTATATCAATATCCTCAGTGTGATTCTGTACCTTTCTGCAAAATTACATTCACAAATACTTCTGCTTAACATGACTATACAGCTTTTATATACACCGACTGTAACTGCAAATCTGACTGTTGCCTTGCTGATGTAAATATAGTCACAAACCCTGTGCATCCAGGACAAAGGATAGGAAGGTTGACGGCTCATTCAGCCTTGTTCTCAAACATTTAATGCAGCTCTAATTGCCTAAAACTCTCTGTAACATTGATCCTAAACAAGGACTTTACAGTAAAAATGATCACCAGTTGTGCATTCATTTTGCAAGTTAAATGCTACTTTCCTAACATGTTTATAAATAAATTACAACTCCCAAACAGCAACTAACCCACTGTGTTTATGTCCAACCTAACTACCAGTGTGCTGTGTTTGTCGTGGGCCCAGAATAAATTAACAATAAATAAAATACAAAAAAATAGACGTCACAAAAACAAACATAGACATCATGGCATAATTCAAAATAATTTAAAGTATAACTCCAGCCATGATGAATATTAAAGGCCCACATGATTGATTGACATTTTTTAGCTGATACATCCACCCTGGTGCTGCACAATGGCTTCTCACAATTAATCCAAAAATGTCCATTTAAGTCATTTACAAGTGTTTTGGGAGGAAAACAATGTGGCTAGCCTAGACAGGCTGTTGCAAAATAAAGGTTTAAATGACTATTGTTTTTTCTAAAAAAATAAATAAATTTAAAAAAAACTAGAGTGGGACTTTAAATAAAATGTCCTGTTTCCTTTTTTGTGGTAAGCCATATCCAAAGGGATTCCCCAGGAGTCTTAAATTTTACCTATATGTTCTAAATTGGATGAAATGTAAATGGATTAAAAAAAAGAAAAGAAAAGCTTTTTAATATCAGTTGATCCTACTGATTCTACAATCAGGGCAATCAGGGAAAAGTTGCTTACTTAGCACTGTATTTTAATCTATTTCAAAGGGACTTTCAGGTGAAAACAGTAGGGCTGCACAATATATCAAATTCATATTTATACTGCAATATGAAAGAATGCAATATCCATATTGTGACGAATGCAAGGTGGGAATTTTTAAATAATTTCTAAAATGCATATAATGACTAAGAGAAAGTGAGATTGAGAAGAGTCTGGTAGACAGTCTCAACCCCAGACATACTAGGTCCATATAATACAAGGAGATCATTATCCCATAGTGTTACACTTATATAGCTGGTAAATGTATTCCCATAATATACTACTGAAAGCATTTTAAGGTATATGAAAAGGAAATGTAGATTCTAAACTTAAGACTAGAGCATAAAAATGATATTGCAAGTTATATCGCAATTGCAATACCTGCTAAGATAATGAAATATCATATTTTGTCCATATTGTTCAGCCCTACTGAACGGAATTACTTTTCATTCACAAATCTACGGCTTTTTGTTTTATTATGCGACACTGATCAAAAACATTTCAATTTTCAACATTCGCAATAGCCGGAGTTATCCTCTATGGTGTTTTTCCACCATTATCCAACTTAATGCAGAGCATATAGCTCTTTGAAATGGCATTCTCACACACATCTGACAGTGTTTGAAGACTTTAAGCTAAAAGTATGGCTGAAAAACCACAGATATAGAGGTGAGGAGTAGGCCACCAACATGATAAGACTGATGGAAGGGAGAGCACTGACATGACCATGGGTCCAAATATCAAGGCCAACAGGGTTCAAAAGGTCAACAACGACAAGAGATTAGGGGATACCATCCTTCCTCTGGCAGCACTGTGAGGGTGGCACACTCCAGTCATACACATAAGACAGTCGCAGCTTGACCTCCTCCTTGCAGAGCCTACCATCACGCTGTAGAGTCTGGTGTTTTTCCAACATGTCCTCCAGGCTCTGCTTATGCGTCACCAAATACTTATTGCTGCAGCCGCGTGACTTGTATTCTGTGTCAAAGCGTGGGTCATGTGTCCGCCGCACATCTACTGGTGCCAGCCAGGCGCCCAGTGACACATCCTCACTCTGCCACGTCTTCAGGTAGCCGACATTGAGGTGTACATAGCGTACCAGGTCAGCTGACAGGATGTAGCCACCACCCAGAGCGTAGGGCAGGTAGTAGTCACACAGCTCCCAAGCACTTTCCCGCCATTTTCCCGCCGTTTTCACCCGTCCTCTGCCTGAGAAGAAGCCCCAGTACAACCTTTTGGGCTCTTTCCCCTTCAGCTCTTCTTTAAGGAGGTCTAAGCGAGCAAAAGTGTCGTCGTCTGCCTTAAGGACAAACTTAAAGTCTACGTTTTGGTCCAGCCAGGAGTACATGTGCAGCAGCTTGAGCGTTAGATTCTCGTATGAGTCCCGCAACTCAGGCAACAAGAGCAGGTCCTTGTGACGCCCCTGCTCTGTGTTGAGGTTCTGGAGGTCCTCATTGGAAAGCCCCTCAGTTCCCACCACAAACATGGCCAGAACATCAGAGTCCCGCTTAGCCAGCCAGGTACTGCGGATGATACTCCTGCGCTCTGTGTATTTAGGTCCAGTTGTGATGAGGACAACCAGGAAGGTTGACATGTCCTTGGATCGGGAAGGGGGGTCAGGATGATCTTGTCGGGGTTGCAGGGCATGGACACGGGGGGCTAGGCCTGGAGGGTCTAGTTGGCCCTGTTTCAGGGTTTCTGATGTACATTTCGCTAAGAAGATGAGAACTGTGGCAAAGGTACACACACAGCCGATGACCAGGGCTGTCTTGTGGCGACATACTAGGCGTAGCAGGTTCATGGTGCTGAGTCTGGGGTAAAGAACATTAGCATTAAGTCAGTTTAAAAGCCAAATTAATCGTTACTGGTTTTTAGAGACAGGATTCAAATGATTGGTAGTATACATATATCTTCAAAGCACTGAAATTTTGATTCTGAAGCCAAAACAAGTTGCTAAGTTATGTTTACTGTAAGCGAATAAGCAAGCTAACGACACTAACAAAACGCTGCTTAGCGTTAACGTTAGCTAACGAGACAGTCACCGCTGGCGAAGTGGCGCAGCGTAAGCATTAAGTTACGGATATAACGCACTTCGTTTTTAGTACCATTTGCAAAGACAATTGCTTAATAGTGCAAAACCTGAATGGGCCACAGCAACATCAGATGCATTGATGAAGGGAAGATGGTACGTTAGCCAGCTCAGTAGAGTTACCTGCTCATTGAATGACGCTTTGTGTGGTAGCCAACACGTCGAAGGTGCAAGCAGGCTAAGCTAACGTAAGCTATTGATGTACGGTATCCTTTGCTCACTTTGAAAGCTTGCTATGTTGAAGGCCAGAATGCATGGCATCCCCATCCTTGGGTGAAATGACAGAGTAAAGCCTGTGAAGTTTAGGGACGTTAGTTAAGTACAATAAGTATGTTGATTCATGAGCCGAGTGAGCCAGTGAAATTCATTTTCCGTCCCGTTTTGTCTGGCTGCAGCTGCGCAGGGGTCCAAGGCGGGGCAAAGCCCCCAACGAGGCGGAAAAGGAAGCGAAGCCCCTGGCGAGGGAAATTTTAAAATGTTAATTCTGTTGCGACAAGTGCAGCTTTCATTTATTCAGTTCACCCGAGCTTGTGCTTTTATGTGATATCAGAAGCTGGATTTTTTTGTTTTAATTTTTCAATAATTCAGTTTTCAGTTGTCATGGTAACATGGGTCTCACACAGCGGGGCAGGCGTGAAACAGTCCAATGTTACGGGACAAAACCACGAA
>OMKK01030367.1:0-11343 GCA_900302305.1 Polymixia japonica | reverse complement strand
CCCCCCGCGAGCAGGTGCAAGGGATGAGGCTGAGGCTGGGCCCCGTCTCGCCCGGCAGGCTGCTCATGTCGATGATGCTGTCGATGTTGTTACGACAGAGCGTGCGGCCGTTGTACGCCGCGTTCAGGTTGCCGACATAAATGTAGTCCGTCACCTTGGAGATGACGGGCTCTGAGTACTGGAAGTGTTCGGGGCCACTGGGCTTGGGTTCAGGGGTGTCTGAACCCCTGCCTCCCACCCCGGCCGGCCCCGTAGCAGCTCTCCTGCTATAGTTCCGCAGCTTCTTGGAGCCTGAGCGGGAGGGAGGGTTGGAGTCTGACTCAGAGCTGCTGTTCCAGGGCGGGGAGAACAGGGAGAAGCGGCTGGAGGACTTGCTCTTGTTGAGGATCTCCACGGGGCTGGACAGGCCTGAGCTAGAGGCTGTGGTGGAACCAGAGGCACAGAACAGCGACGCCCTCTCCAGGGACCCTGTGCTGCTGGCTGCTCCTGCACTGTGGGCCTGCTCCATCTGTAACACAGACACACATCTGCCATTTGGTGGATGCTTTTCTTGAAAGCTTTTGTGTGGAAGCACTGGAAATGGAACCCCTGACTCTGTAAATATTAGTAGTATGTTCTAGGGAATAGAATCTCTAATTCTGGCAGTGTTAGTTCCATTCTCCGTGTTTGCATTTCAGAATTGAAGAACATGCATTTAAGTACATGACTGCAAGCGTGGGGTATTGGGACAGGGCCACTGAGACAACCACCGTTTTCTAACCCAATCCCTGATCAGGTCAGGGGTAGATGTAGGCATACCTGGGCTTTGAGGTTATTCTTCCACTCCTGGGTCTCCAGAGCCTTGAAGCGGCCATTGCTGTCAGAGGAGACAGACAGGCAGAGGGGCCGGTGGGCTCTGGGGGGCAGCTGGGGGGTGAGGGCCATGGGGACGGGCCGGTGCTCAGCCTGCTCGGTCCTACTCATCATTAAATTTGGACAGGAGCCTGGGTCACACAGAAGAAGCCAAAGAAAAGGTGTAAGTTCGCAAGCAATTTGTTTATTGCGATGTAAAGGTTGCCTTGCAAGTGTAACCTGGTTGATACTGCATGGTACAGTGTGTATTCAACCCTAATGCCACGTGGTGCTTGTGTGTGGAGGGTTGGCAGATCAAGGCAGGGCAAGGGACCATCTGATACACAATCTAGACCTTGCTTGGAAACAATGGGACCATTAAACTATGACTAAATTCTGTTAAATAGCTTCCAATCAAAACTGGTGTTCAGAAGGCTGGTATCAACTCTGAGTTTGGAGAGTGGTTACCGGCAGTTAACGAGGGACACAAAGGATTTGTAACATTATCACATCTTCCTTCCTGACAAATAAAAAAAAGATTAAAAGGAAAATGTGTGCAGTGGTAGGATGTCCACACTATAGAAGATGGAAAAGATCAGGGAAGACACGATAAAGTCTTTACTTTTGTTGTCCCAGACAACCACTCACCAACTAGTCTGTGACAAGCCTCAACTAACACTAGGAGGGAGGTCAACAAGCAACAAAAACAACTACAGCTGATTTGTGTCAGATGCTTCGCAGACCATTTTCCTTAAAACAGGAAAGATTCTAGTATGGAACACATAATGCAATTAGTGCAATTAATTAAATCTTATGGGAGACCTTAAAATTAAACATTTTCCAGCTAAGATGTTACTCACCAGTACATTCTGGGCGAGTGATGGACTGAATCTGCAATGTATTGTGGGTCCTGAATACTTTGGGAAGGTTCTTTGCAACGCCTGTCAACGGGGAGACACCTTTAATTCACTCTGCACAAGAAGCCAAATCAAGTTATTATGGATGTCATACTTTGATTTGAAGAACAGTAGACAATCTCACCAATCCTGCCATTCTGCTTGGAGAACACCTTTTTATCCAACAGCTTATGTGCATTCAAGTCTTTGTTCCATTTGTCCACGGTTTCCATCTTCTACCTCCTGTTGATAGAGGCACAAACTGCACATGTGGGCCCGTCATCTTTTTTGCAAGCCCCACAAGCAACACTTCCGCCCCAACAGTCAAGACATTGCAGTGGTTTACAGTGTGGGCAAAAAACTAGCAGAACTAGCCCCAAGTGCCCCTAGTTCGGCTAGCTTAATTTACTAGCAGCAAGCTAGCCGACCGTTCTGCATGTTGTTAGCAGCTTGTGTCGGTATCAAGACTGACGCCATGGCAACACAGACCCAACATGTGAGCCACACATGTGTAACATGACAGGTGACTATTAGCATCCAAAAGGTATTGAAGGTTTAGCTGGTTTATTCATTCGCTAGCTAAAAAGTCCCCCCCTGGCTAAGCTAAGCTAACCCGGCTAGCTAACGGTTTGCTACTTTAGCATTGCTCCTAGTATTGTTAACCAGCACATAACTGCTTGTTTAGCGGTGTTTTTGTCGACCCGAGCGATGCGGCAAAACACGCCGTGACAAAAACACGACAAAACTGGAAGAAAATCAGCTAGTTAGCATGTTAGCTAGCTAGCTCCGCGGCTAACGCTTAGCCAGGTCAGTATATCAATCGCCTCCTCTGCTCGACTCCTCGCCGCTGACTCCGCTGCGACTTTGGGAAACGGGGGGACGCTCGATTCACTTCAGCGTGTTTACTAAGCGGGGCGGAGTAAGTCTGTTTTTTTGTAGGCGTTTGACTCAAACTAAAATTGTATTTCTTCATACGGGCTGATCCGGGATACACAATGACGCGCCTCCAACTTCAATTATTTTATTATTATTATTATTATTTTTATATTATTTTTTTATTATTATTATTACTTATTATTATAAGTATGAGATTGGGTCCAGTAAAGCGCATCATATCGGGTTGGATGCTGTCCTAAGCATCATAAGCTTGATAGAATAAAAAGTATATCTTGCATTTTATCCCACAAAAGCAAATGTTAAAAGTGCATTGTTTATGCATTATTTTATCCAAGCAATAATAAACTATGGCAGTATTAAATTATTATAGTATTATATTATTACAGTGTTGTTGGGTGTTGGGCTAAGTTCAGCAAGTGGACGATGATAAATAAATTAGCCCCTTATAAATGGACGTGTATAATTAAAAAAAAATCTGTGCACAAACTCTCACTCTTCAGATTGTAGGCACTTCTAAGAACTAAAAGTATGGCTGATAGAGCTTCACTTTAAAAACAAAATGCATACTGTCCCACGTTCCCTAAACAAATGTACTTGTGAGTGAAGGTCATCCTTAAAGACATTCAGGGA
Source organism: Polymixia japonica (assembly GCA_900302305.1). Lineage (NCBI taxonomy): Eukaryota > Metazoa > Chordata > Actinopteri > Polymixiiformes > Polymixiidae > Polymixia > Polymixia japonica. The sequence goes on along the minus strand of OMKK01030367.1, from coordinate 8,089 downwards.
TGATAGCCTCTAAAGATGAACAGCTTCAGTATGTTATTAGTTACGTAAGGCAAGGCTTGCAGCAAAGAACAAAAACAGCAAAACAAAAACAATTGAAGTAAGTGAATATCCAATATCACTTGATTATCCTGGTGCATTTATCAAAGTATCACACTCTTGTTGAACTAATGCTTACAACTCATAACACATATCAGTTTAGCTTTTTATCACCTACCTTGTGGATGACACTCAACTCAAATGATTTGAGACTTTAGGCAGCGACCACTGATATTTTCTCTTAGACTACTCCTTGTTACAGGGTGAAACAAGAGCCAAGCTATCCTTGACAACAACTATTTTAGAGGTGATTTCAAGGCTGGTTTTAATTGGAAGGCTTTGCCACTCACCAGTATCCTGGTAACACAGTGATGTCACTGCTCTCCATAATGAGGTGTGAGCGCATCTGGTACCTTTGTCAATAAAAGAAGGGAAATTCGCAATAGATAGGGATGACAATGAAGGCCACGTTTTATATGTGAGGTAATAATGTGACTTGAATGTAGGTCTTGAGAAAAACTCAGCTTCACTGGTCTCTAAATGGTCATAATCATGCATTAGATTAATATAACATTCATTTTTATTTTAGCCTACATTTACAGTTCAGTATTTCCCGAGTCAACATCTAACTGATAACTCCCATGACCCATGTATATGAGAAAACGTAAGAAACCAAATAAGAAAATCTTCTGTGGGTTGAAAGTGTTAAGGTGCACAGTGGACACTTTGCATGGAGCTGAATATGCAGAGCTGCAGGGGTGGGTGTCGTATTTGCATTTCAAAGAACCTCCTCAAGCTTCCTCTGTTTTTCATTCTGAGATACAAGATATGCGTCAATATGTCCATCAAGCAGCTCCGCGGGGCTGGCTTCATCCCCGTCGTAGCAAGACGGCGGCCTGCTCTCTCCACCACATCCTCTGTTATTGTTCAGCGTCTGTTTGAGGCACTTTAGAGTTGTGTTTTTGTCCAAAACAAAAGTAAGGAGGAACGAAATTAGAGAGAAAGGGAAATTAATTAAATCGGGTGATCCTCAAGTGATCCTGTGATTTTCAGTTTCCCTGGCACTCCCCATTATTTCGCAATCGCCCCCAAAGTTCTCCGTGCTTTTTGCTTCTCTGATTGTGAATCCACCTTACCAGAAGGTGTGGTGTTTTATTGATTTGGTCACGGGCTGACTTGGCCAGTGTCGTTCCCCAGGCCTCTAAGGTCCTTTTGATGCAACCGTGTTACCCAGCATGGCAGTAAGTCACGCAGGACCTGCCTGGTGTCCTGGTGTCGGGGGTCAGGCTGTGAGGACGGACGTCGTGCCGAGCGGATCAGAGGGGGGCGACGAGTCATGAACTGGATGTTAGGCCCTATCTTAACAAGTCATTTTACCTATTGAGTCTTAAAATGTTATTTTTCTGAAAATGTTAAGCAAATCTGCCATTGGGGTAAGATATTTTCACTAGCTTTCAATGCAAACTAACCCTTTTCATGAATTTTCTTGAATCAAGGATCCTGTTCTTGGTACCAGTGGAGAGATTTGTGTTCCTCTGTCTTGTTTTTGTTTTAAGATATTGTTTCTAGAACATTCTTGAAACAAGTGAAACTGCATTGCAAACAATTTAAAACGATATCACCACATTGGCAAAAATGTTTTATGTTAAATGTTTTTAAAAAATATGTTATGACTGCATATGAGACTAGATGACTAGTTAAATCTGTATTTTTGGCAGTGTGGCTGTATCCTGATGTTTCACAATCTATAACCACACTGTATGCTGCAATATGTTCTCCTTACTTTTTTGCAAATTAGCTTTGGCTACCTGTATGCATGACATCTGTTTTGTATTCAATGAGATAATGTTTGATGCATTTGTCCCTGTTCAATAAACGTCTTAATAAAAAAAAAAAATACTTCAAGTGCCTTGTCAGATAAACTAAATTCCTATTAGGAGGCTATGATGAAGCTGTATAGCTGATACTGGGAAACCAAACCAAGTCCTGTGTTTCTTCCTTATTTCCGTATGCGGACTAAAGGGACATGCTAATTAGGAGAAGGCTCGGCCCCTGGAGGCCTGACACTGCTGATGACACTGCTGCATCTTCCAAACTCCCATTCTCATAGGGGAGAGAGACAGGATGCTGAGCTCATCTTGATTGAGCCAGGATTACAACTTTAACCTTTATTTATCAAGGGAAATTGGATTTTTCCATCGCCAGCCTGCTTCATACTCACACAGTTGCATACATTATAATCTGGGAGCTGCGCAGTAAAACCATAGTCTTGTAAAGTTTGCAAATGAGCAGCTCCACTGGAACATTTTGAGGTTAGGCACCTGCTTTAGGGCACCTGATCAGTAATTACTAATTATTACTAGTAACCCTGGCTGGGTCGGGACGGCTGGGACAAATGACTATGAGCATTGTACGCAGATGTGGGAAGATCTGCAAGAACAGCTGGGGCTTCAATATTCACCAGGCCCGGAGGAAGTGTTTGGAGGGAGAGGACGTGTCGCAACGCACAGGTACCCTACCTGGTAGGCTTCACCAAACAACTGCTGGGGCAGAAGCGGAACGGGAACCTGGCCTGCTTAAAGGAGGAAACACCTACAGTGACCCCAAACAGGCAGGAGGAGCTGGGCCAGTGTGACGTCCTCATAGATTCACCACCTCCCACCAAGGACTTTGACACCAGGGAGCCACTCCTGAAAGAAGTCCAGGAGGTTGTGAAGAAAGCAAGATCCAGCTCAGCCCCTGGACCGAGTGGAGTCCCGTACAACACAGGATAATCTCACTGTTGAGCATGGAAGGAAAGATCTTCTTCAGCATCACAGCAAGGCGGCTGGCTGACTTCCTCTAAAGTAACAACCACATAGACATAGAGCTGAGAAAGCCTAGAGGTGGCTCTTACCCCAGGTTACATCACCGGTGATGTGTTTTTCAGGCGCGTCAGAAAATGTATTTAAGAATCACTCAGGTAGGGGAGCGTGCTTCTAATTCACCTCTGCTCATTTTCCCAGCCACTCTGTGTTTTGAACCTCTGACCCTCAGGCCTACTACTGCCATGTATTTATTATCGAGGATTATTGCTCACCTGAGATTTAGACACATTAAATATGCATACGTCTTTTGGAGAACACATAATATATAATACACATTATGAACACTTGGGTACGTCAGTATTTGATCTTTATGGGAGTTTGAAAATGTGCTGAATCATTGGTGCAATGTGCAGTATTCAGGTTTGCTGGTAAGACATCATAGACCACCTCAGTTTGATATCAATATAGAAATGTTAAAGGTGCTATCTGTGATGTTCAAATTAAACAAAAAGTAGAATTACCACATTGTATCATGGTATATAGTATAATGGTGATCATCTGAGAGCTTCCATTTTCTCTGTTTTGATCATGCCTCAGTGGCGCTGTTAACCTCTACTCTCCGGTTTTCCTTTGACAGTCCGTCAAACAGATCCTCTCCTCATCCTGCACAAGCCAGAAACACTGTGCTTCTTGTTTTGGTTCGTTAGTATAGTTCACCTCATTAAAGCTACGGTGCCGGTCTTACAGATGGCGCCTTTATGTTTCAATATAAAATACAAAATAGCTTTGTCCATTTTCTTTCTGACTCTATAGACACCATCCTATAAAATGTCTCTAAAATACCATAAAATAGTTAAAAAAAATCTGCTAAGACGTTGACATTAATATGTTTGTAATGTTTTTCAAACACCTAGAAGGTTCCTTGACCGTGAAACTTCTCAGCTTGGTTTCTTCTGTCTCCAGAGTTCTGTCTCTGTCACTCCAGCTGTAAACACTGTCTGCTAACAATAGCTTTTTCAGAAGATCTTGTTGGTGAAGGGGATCTTATTTTTGAGGCTCAGCGTGGAGTTGACCTGTTCGGCAGAGAGCAGGGTGTGCCACTGGGCCACGGGCCGGCGAGGGTTGGACAGCATGTCAGCCCAGTGCCTCAGTTGGTTCCCAGAGGCGTCGCAGCCCAGGAAGATCTTCCCCATGGCATCGTTCCTGGTCATGGCATCGTGATCCCACACTGAGATCACCAGGTTAACCCTCTGCAGGCAGAAGCCCAAGTGAGCACGGGGAACCACAGGTTAGCGCAGGTAAGCACAAGTAGCACAGGAAGGACCAGGTTAGTGCAGGTAAGCATGGGTAAACCCAAGTTGGTGCAGGTTAGCACAGTTTATGCTATGTTTACACAGCGGGTAAATCTGATTTGTTTTCTAAATCTGTCAGCACAGGTTGCAGCGTGTAAATCCAACACAGTTCAGCTAACTTGAAAAATCACATGAATGTGAATGACGAGCAAACCTGATCATGTCAAACACATTGTGCATTTCAATGCATTGTGTTACATTGAATTAAATGTAAATTTAAATCAGTATACATACTAATTTAGCTGACACGACGTATGGGTTTAGATCGTTGTTCAACAACACCAACAGGACAAATGGCTATCGCTGGGATTGCACTTGAGACCTTCTGGTTACGAGGCAGTCAATAACTTAAATTCTCAGCTACACTGCTGACCTTTATGTTTTTGCAGTTGGCAAAAGATATGTGAAACAGGTTTCAGGGTTTTCAGTGTGTGGTATATACTGTCATTGTGTTGTGTCTGGAATCCCTGCAGCACAAAGCACATCCCTCTACAACCTAGGTTGAAAAAGAGCGAAATCCCTAAACACAAAGATGTCTTGAAGAGAAGTTATGTTTTAATATTCCATGCATTGAGACTCACTTGAATTTGATCGAAGGACACCTCGAACGTGAACGATTCGTTGTAATACGGATTCAACGTCTTCTTTTTGATGGACGTTTTCTTTTTCTTCCATTTCTTTTTGTCCAACGCGAGCTGCACCTTCACGTAGGGGTCTACAAATACAGGAAGCGGGAATAAATCACTAATTTGCGTAATTTTGTTTCATCACATGACCACAACATGTTTTGATATCAGTATGTTGTGCTGGAAAGCGACTCAAATGTCGCCCAACCTAGACGCACAGATGTTGAATGTTTTTTTTATAGAAAATGACATCTTCGTTTTGTCTGTGTGGTTTCAGCTCCGACTGACCGGATGATCCGCCTGTGTCCATGCTCTTCAGGTTTTTGGCCTCCAGGATAACCACGGTCAGCTTGTTAGCAGTGGGGACATAACGTAAGGAAAAGCAGATCTCCCCCAGGTTCTCTTCCTGCATCATACGCACACATTAGCAGTTACGAAATTTTATCTAGAGATTCGTGTACAGGGACACAAATTTAAAAAAATTTTCATGACACTCAACACGACTTTCAAACTAATGTATTTCAGTTGGAAGTGTCTTTCATCTCAGCAGCTGAACGTGTGCCTGCAGGTGCCTGAGCCTGATCAGCGCCGCCTAATTTGTGGGCCGTTGGGACCAGAATAGTAATCTAGGTTTAGGGACAGGAGGGGTAGTCTAGCGGTTAGGTGCTCTCACCGCCGCGACCAGGGTTCGATTCCCGGCTGCTTCGTAAAAAATCCGAAATCTATCGCATTCAGAATACTGAAGCCATGGGCTACCTTGTGCGGGACGGGCGGACTGTCCCTGGTAGTCTAGTGGTTAGGATTCGGTGCTCTCACCGCTGCGACCGGGGTTTGATTCCCGGCTGCCGAATGCCATGATGTATACAAATGTATGAAATGCAATGAAAAATATGTAGGGACACTGTATATCGGAACAATGGGTTATAATAGTTAATGCAGTGAGGTGACCTCGAACTTGGCGGGTTCACACAGGGTTTGCCAATCCTCAATCACGTGGTTCCAGTCGACGGCGCTGAGCTGCAGTCTCAGCTCGCCGATGATTCCGTGTTTGGTGAACCTGTTGAAGTCGAACACCTGCATCACCACGGTGGACTTGGCGAGCGATGCCTTGGACATCTGGGGAAAAAGGATAGCGGCGACAATTCAGGTTGGCTGGCAAGAATTTCCTCAATTGTCCCACCACACACAAAAAAAAAAAAAAATCTCATCTGAGCCCGAACACTGAGGAAGGCCTAGGAGGTTTGCTCTGCATCGATTACAAATTTATAATTAAAAATTGGAAAAAGCACAACACTGCAACCATCTCTTTCTTGAATGCTATACAGTAGAATCGGGTTAATATATTGTAACACAAAACTAATTTGTCTGAACTAACTAGTAAGACCCGTCAGACCATTCCTCGTAAACCCTAATGGCTGAGAAGCTTGATTTGTCTTGGTTAAAGTACAACATTAGTTCAGCAAGCATACAGGAAGCATAGCACTACAGCTACATCTGTAAGCCTGACAATTGTTTCTTTTCACTTTGGACTATTTTACTTCCTGAATTGTCCACTCAAAACGCGCGTGACGTTAATACTGTCGCTGTACCTGGAATGTAAAATGTTCGTTGAAAACGGGGTTGAGGGTGTTCCTGAACACCTTGGTCTCGCAGGTTTTAGATTTGTCGGGGCAGACGTAGACCCTGACGTAGGGATCGGAGGTCCCTCCCACGTCCATGGCTTTGAGCTCAGCAGCTTGTTTTATCCCCACCGTGAGCTGAAAGGTTGACGGATGACAGCAGTTAATGACAGCAGGCACACACCAAAGGCCTGGCATCCGTGCAAGATCAACTACAGACTACTGCTATGTAAAGTGTTGAGCGGTGTTGTGACTGCACAGGGGGCCTGCTCAGTCAGGCTGCGCTGTAGCCATAAGGTCACAGGTTCGATCCCCAAGTCTTTCCGTACTGTTACAAGTGAAGGCAACGAAACAATTCAGAAACACTTGAAGACCAAACGACGCTTTAATATTAAAATCAATGCATGTTGGCTGGAGAAGCCGCCTTCGAAAAATGATCTGAAGGATCACTGTTTTGTTCTTCAAGTGTTGCTGAATTTTTAATTACCTTCAATTATTTCTATGAGAACAGCACCTTGGTCGGGCAGCGAGGTAGCAACAGACTTTCACAAGTCTCTGCTTCCTGGGCGACAATCTGGTGGTTTACCTCCTGGAATTCCTAAACCTTCCCGTTCCCAGTAATATCTTTGTCACAAAATGTGTAAACTAGACTTGAGCTCTGATAGATAATGAACTCAAGTGTGTTTTATTTGATCAAGTCAGAAGATAAGCACTCATAGAACTGGGGCAGGGTTTGCGTATCCATGGTTACCTCACCTCAGACTGAGCTGCACGGTATTCCAGAGAGTAGAGGAGTTTTCCTCTCTGGATTTTAGCTGCGCCGTAGTCAACATCCTCCGTGTCAGGCTGGACCTGCCGCTCAATAACACAATGTTACAGGAAGTACGGGCCAATTAGCCGAGTGATAAATGAAACCCAGAAAGAAGAGATTATGATTTGTACAAGTGAGATAAAACCTCAAGGATAAAACACCCAAAACATCTACAAAGAAACACAAAAACCAGCAACAAAAGCTCAAGACGAGCATTGGATAACTAATTGTTGTAAAGAGTGTCTGTGTGTGTGTGTGTGTGTGTGTGTGTGTGTGTGTGCGTGCGCGTGCATATGTTCAAAAAAGAGAAAAGGAAAATAAGAGAATCACATCCACATTAACCAAGTCTGTCCGTCAGCGGCCTCGGAAGCGGCCCCCTCGCTCACCAGCGCTGTGGTGGTGGATCCGTTCAAGCCTTTGAGATTGATCTGCTCGTTCTGCTTTTTCTGCTTCCCCTTCTTCCTCTTGCAGCAGCACTTGACGCAGATACAGCAGCACGTCAAGATCAACAGCCCGCCGGCGACGAAGATGGCGTAGATAGCCCATCTCGGCACTATGCGGGCCCCCCGGGGGGGAAACGGCCAGAGAGGAAGAAGCAGAGAGTGACGGTCAAAAGAGGCCAAACTCGGAAAAACATTCATAGCTGTGAGTCTTGAGAGAACGAGGGTACTGGTGAGTCTCGCCATGGCACTCATGTGAAGCATGAGGCAAGAGCACAGCCAGGAGGATTAAGGAGGGATAAACTAGTAACGAATGGAAAGTGAGAGCAGAGCAATGTGCGCTTGCTGTGGAATTCGATAGGGCCGCGGGAACAGGTGCCCAGGCAGGACTCCACACC
>OMKK01030359.1:0-12491 GCA_900302305.1 Polymixia japonica | reverse complement strand
ACTCTGGATTTTTGGAGTCTCCGACGTAGACGTAGAAACGATCTTATATCAATTTTAATACTGTTTTACACGCAAATACACAGTACGAGTGTGGAGTGTGGGGATGGGTACACACTTAGAGAGCAGCAGTTGTGTGTAGTGACTTCCTCCCCTTACAGGTGATGGGACATAGGCTATGGCGAGGGTGTACTGCATTAGCCATCGTGTCAAGACAGATTAGCTGCCTAACGCACTACCGCCATTACTGTGTATGAAGTCATTTTCAAAGCAATCTCAGCACCTCTCATTGATAATGAATGAGACTCCTCTGTCTCTCTCGCCCTCTCTCCCTCTCTCCCTCTCTCAGTATTCAGACCTGTCACTCATGACCGTTGAGTTCTTCCCTAATAGCCTCTATCTCACACGCAGGTCCCGGGGAATGGGACCGTGTTGTCATGAATACACAGCACCCCATCATGCTCATCTTGTGGACAGAGGAAACAATAGGGCCCTCCCTTTTTGTGTGCGTGTGTGTGTGTGTGTGAGAGAGAGGGAGGGAGAGAGAGAGAGAGAGAGAGAGAGGGGGAGAGAATTAGAGTGCTAGCTGGGGCAGAGGGCAAGAAATACAGAACAAAAACCCCAGGAAAAAAACCCCCACACATTGTGATGGATGACAAGTTAGTTTCATGCAATCAAGCAATTTCATTTAATGTCATGTTCATTTGCTGTCGCTGAGAGGACACAGAGAGAGGAAGTTTCTTATTTGTTTTCAAGCGAAGGAACTCATTAATATAGGGGAAGCAAGAACAGCAAGATTTATGAAGGGCCATTAGTGTGAGGAAGGACAACCCGGCAAGGAGAAGGAAGGGCTGAAATAGAGTAGCGTGTTTTTGTCATCTCTGGGGACGGGGCTGGGCAGACAGAACTGCTGAGGCAGCGTAGAGAACGAGAGCCCAAGTCTGGAGATGGAACATGGGAGAGAGAGAGAGAGAGAGAGAGAGAGAGCAGAGAGAGCCACGGAGAGGGAAAGAGAGGGAATTATAAATAAAAGTGAGGAGCGTGGAAACACTGGTAGAGGAGGAGAGGCAAAAGACCAGGAGAGAGGAAGGAGGAAAGGAGGATTGCAGAGACACGGGGAAGAGAACTAAATTAAAAAAAAAAGAGAACAGGAGAATCTGGCAAAAAAGTTTTTGCGGTCGGCTGCACAGGGGAACATTGATTTGACATGCAATTACTGGCGGTGGGGACCAGAAAAGCGAGAGCGAGCGAGGCGGTGAGAGAGTGAGGCAGGGCAGTAAAGATGTGGAAAGCGTGCAGACAGCCAAGGTCAGTGTGTGTGCAACGCGAATGGACGCCTTACACAATGGCTGTCTGGCTTAGTAACCGTCTTCGCCGTCAGTCAACACACCTCAGCGCCGTCCAAACTAAAAGTAAACGTCGACGTAAACGACGTACATCTCGGTGGCGTGCGGCCGTATCTCCCGCGGGCGCGCACACATCACAGAGAGACCGCCTGTCTCGCGATGACTCGCCGTTTATGTAATGAACGAAACGACTTTAAAGGTTCTGACATGTTTATCTGAAAATGTGTCCATTTAAATCAGCCAACAGAGCCTATACCGTATCCTCTCTTCTCTCTTTTAAAACTGGCAGAAATAGTGGTAGAATCTGTCCCCTTCAGCAGGTTCACGTGTTAGGAGGTCATGCTTTATTTGACCAGGATTAGTGTAGTTCAGTCACCCCGCTTCCCTACTGTTTTAATCAGACCGCTTGAGCCATTTTACCCTCACAAATCTCTGGTTTTAAATCCTCCTTTCGCTCACTGTCCCTGAAAGAACACGCAGGGGGGGGTTACATCTCAGAGAGGTGAACAAAAAGGGAAGATATTTCATTTGCTGTTCCACCACAGGGTGTGGCTCTGACAAGAACTGGAGAATCTGTAGTACATTTATGTGTGTTATATACACAAATGTGGACTATTTACATGAACTATGTCAACATCTGCAGAAAGAAGATGATTTTTTAACCATATACCAGGTATTTTCAGTGTTGCTATGTAAATAAATAAGGTGGGTAACATGAATTATAGTCAGTTATTACCAAAGACAAACAGCAACATCACTGATATGAGATTAATATCAGTTCTACAAGAAGTCCTTTCTCAAATAGAAACATGAGTAACTTTAGTTTGGGAAGGTTTACCCTCCAATACACTAATGGTTATTTTCTGATGCCTATTCTAATGCAAAAAAAGGAACTATTTATTTAAGCTAAGACAGCATAGACGCATTTCATTTTTGCATTAGAAGTTGTTCCTCTCCTTTTAGTATTTTCTACACATCTGGCCTCCTGGGAAACCCTCTACCCATCTCCACAATCTTCATGGTTGTATTTATTTTCTAACTGCCATTTCTCCTCCCTTGTTTCCTTCTCTCCACAGAAGGGACACATTAGCAACATGCTGTGCTCTTTTGACGCTGAGGGTCGATTAAAGGTTTCAGTATACGGCTTTCCTCTCTGCTACTCAGTGTGATGTTGCGTCTCAACCTTTTAGAAGTATTTTATTTATTTATTTATTTTTTGTCCTGTAAAAACCCAACGAACTGTGTGACAGATTAAACACGGCTATCACACTCGCTTTCCGTTGGCTGGTTAACATTTCCACACTAGATGTTTGTTTTAGGAGTGTGTATGTTGTGTTGCGGCGGTAGTTTCCTCAACTATAGTCTTTGTGTATTTGTGCGTCAGCGTTCCAAATGTGAACTAACCTTGCCTTTCTTCTGATATGGGTCAGTCTGTCAGTCTCCCCCTCTCACTGTTATTCATGTCAGCAACTATCTCGTTATCTGTTCACTTGTCTGTTCACGCTGTTTATCGCATATCTAAAATCCCCACAGCATCCACATTACCGCCCGTTTGCCCTGTCTTTTTTTTCCTATTTTGAAGTCTCTCGGTATGTGTGTCACTCGCTGTAGAGTTCACAACTGTCTTCGTCTCTCCTCTCTTTCTCCTTAGTTCCTTTGTTCTAGTTTGTCTTCCATCCTCTCTCCTCGGTCCTCTCCCACTGCTCCTGCCCTGTTTGATCTCTGCCGTGTGTGTGTGTGTGTTTTCCAGGTGAATGGGAAGGAACTGTCCCGTCTCTCCGGGGATCCCACCCTGGACATACGAGACCCCGTGTTGTCTAACATACTGAGGAGGGGCGCCCGCAGGAGAGCGCTTCTGACGGGGGTTCCTGGAGGCCCTGGGGCTGTGACCATGGGGATGGCTGACTGTGTAGACAGCTGCACCCAAACGGACATCAGCTTCCAGCATATGTTGACTCTGGGAAAGAGCAACCAGCATCCCTGCGGGGCGCCGCCCCCGCCTGACCCTCCGCCATCCCCGCCACTGCCGCCCCTGCTGGAGCCCTATCTTTTCAATGAGCTGTGAGTAGAGAGACAGAGAGAGAGAGAGAGAGAGAGACTACCAGTCACCAGTAAGACCTGGGCCGCTGTCTTCTCACGTTTCTACTTCATGGCATTCCCCGTTGATATAATTGAAGTATAACTGCCCCACTAGTTGAATTTGTCTCACCTATATATTGTTGTTCTCAGCTTTATAGAGCCTGAATACTATGACCCCAACGACTACTTTGATATCACTCAGCATGAAGTGGACAGACAGGATGAGCTGGAGTATGAGGTGAGACCCTAATAGCTCTTCAGATTCTCATACAGAAAGCTGTCTGATAATGCCGGCCCCGCTGTTCCATATCTCTCTACATCTAACCTCCGTAACTCCGCCAGGAAGTGGAGCTGTATAAGTCTCGTCAGCAGGATAAGCTGGGGCTGACAGTTTGTTACCGAACCGATGACGAGGAGGACCTGGGCATCTATGTAGGAGAGGTGAGGATATCGATATATAAAGACGAGATAGAGCTGAGTTCTCTCACGAAAGTCGACCCTTGTTTTTTTACTAGGACTGTTTATTTGCAATTAACCTTTCACATCACCTCATAGCCTGTCCCATCGTCCAAGTAATAAACTAACCCAACCCTTTTCTAGGTGAACCCAAACAGTATTGCTGCAATAGACGGCCGCATCCGTGAGGGAGATAGAATACTACAGGTACATGTTTCCTAATCAGCCACAACCACACTTTTATATAATATCATGACAAATAGAATTTTCTTTATTATGAATATATAACATTTAGATAACAGATAATATAGTATAGAGTTATTATTTTTCCTAACAGCATCAGCAAAATCTATTTCACCCAATTTCCAACTTTTTGCCAGTTATCTAATTCTTTAAGTATGCACTGAAGTGAATCAAGACCTCAGATGACCCTTGGTCTTAAACAGAGCTTGGGTCGGCTCTTTTTTTACGCAATCAATATTAAAATTGTGACAGACACTGCAATTTTTTTTGCATGAGAGCATTTCTTCTCAATCATTTCATTGGAGGTTGAATTATCGTGACCCGCTCAAGTCAAACGTTTTTCAATATTATTTGAAGAAAAGCCAGTTCCTGAACTGAAAGCTAATTGAAGCCAGGCGTGGTCTTACGCAATCTGGCACTAGCTCAATGTTCTTCTCCTTAACTTCTGTCAGATAAATGGAGTGGACATCCAGAACAGAGAGGAGGCAGTAGCTATTCTCACCAGGGAGGACAGCACCAACATCTCCCTGCTCCTGGCACGGCCCGAGATAGAGGTGAGGCTCCTGGATACAGTGCAATGCGTGGCTGGTTTTCAGTCATTTTTTAAAAACACATACCTTTTCCCCCACTCTCCCACCTCATGTACTAAAGTAAACAATCTCCCAGGGCTGGATATGCGGAAACGGTGTCACATGTTATCATACGGCATTAGGTACCGTAGTGTGAGGAATCAAATAATGCATTCATATCAGAACGGAAAGAACACAGGGGGCATAGCAACAGTGTGCCGTTCTCCCTCTTTCCACATCACCAGTTTACTTGTGTACGGAGACAGGGAAGGTGAGAGGTACGTCGACATGATGAGAACACTGATAGCAGTAAACTGCACCCGGAGAGAGATATAGACGGAGAACATGGGGAGGAGAGGGGAAGGGAGGCAGCGCTTGTATTCAAAGTGCTAATGCGGAGGGCTTTGTTTCCCTCAAGGTCACTCTCGCAAACAGATAGGAGAGCACAGCAACGCTCACAGGACCGGCCCCACCAATACACACCCCCCTGCCAACTCACTTGTATACCACGCACACTTATACACACGCACACGCTGCCAGATGGGTTGTCGGTGTTTACCGTTTTTTTTAAAATCCGGGCTGCAGACAACTCACAGACACACACACACACACACACACACGCACACACACGTGTACACATGCGCACACTCAGAATACGAAAATCTGTATGCCAGCCACATTTGTAAAGAATGAGCTGGAGGGCAGCTTTAAGAGGCAGTCATTAAAATGTGTTTTCAAAGTCACACACATATGCGCACGCACACACAGATCCAACACTCCTCTGTTGAAATATGCCCTTGTATTTGAAGAGATTAGTTGGAGTACCAGCTGCGAAAAGATGACAAAATTTATATTGCTGAGGCATAGTCCTACATTAAGAATCGGAGTGGAGATGCAAGGACAGAGAATCATCAGAGGGAAATATAGGAGCAAAGATTAAAGACTTGATCCATTGTCTGGGGAGAGGAAGACGGAGAGAAATAAAGAGGCAGTTAGAATAAGAATGAAGATTAAGATAATCAATACCCCCATCTCGAAGCCTGAAAGAAATTCACATTAAAATCAAATCAATTAGACCAAGAACAGAGGTGTGAATTATTTACCAAATTAAGCCGATAAAGATATTTTTAATTAAATTAAAAAGCTAATAAAAAGCTTTCATGCTCAAACATGATTGGTCAATACTACTCGGACTACAAACGACTACAAACGGAAATCAGATACCGATTTTTATTTTTTTTATTACATTTAATACATTTTGTAATTGAATTTTCAGGAAATAAAATAAGTAAAATAATATAGACAAAGAGTTAAACCGAAGAAAAACAAAAGTATTTAGTTCCATGACAGAAATATGCAAAAATGTAGAAATAAAATGAACATACATATGAACCCACACAAGAGGTGTAACAAGAGGTGTACTTAATCAGGTATAATAATGAAGAGTTTGCATAATGTTTGATGATATATGTTTAGATCTGTTTGTTTAAATGTAATATGAGATGGTAACTTCTTCAAGAATGTCATTTTATGAATGTAAAATTTGGCTAATAATGAACAAATGAATGACATATATATAACATATATATATAACAAATCATGTTCTTTAAGTAAAATTTCCTTATGCTTCCGATACCTCTGCATGCATATGCAGATATCTGTTTATAGAGATTAATCTCTAATAGGCATGTGCAACCTCATGTTCTACAACACTTGTCTGTCTATCTTTAATAAGAATTTCCCCTTCCTCTAGACAGCCCAGTCTGTGGAGACTAGAGCTAGCATACATAATGGTGTTAACACTAACACATCTAACACTGCTCTAGCTCCATCTAGTGATAGAAACTGCTACTTTAAAGCTACTTTATACTGTCAATGCTGAAAATGTAGGCTACTGTACATGCCATTGAAGATTAATTACGGCTTTTTGTTTCTTCTGAATAAATATTACATGAAACTAATTTAAACTCATAAATCTATCCAATTTAACTTTCTAATGTATTTCTCTTGTCTTTTCTTTGTTACTTGTACATTCAACACCTCTAACTCACCTGTGATCACCTCAATTCAACCACCTGTTTCTCTTACTGATCAGAATGACAACCAGCTGGACCCAGATGAGCTGGACCTGGAGCCACTAGACAACGCTGTCCATCTGCCCAGCCCCCACAGGCTGAGAAACAGCACCTCCATCCTGGGTGCTGGACCAGGGGGTATGGTTGGTGGTGGTGTGGTGGCAAGTCGTGGTCGCTCCCTGAGCAGGGACTCCCCCGGCCTGCTGCAGACAGTGCTGAGCAACAGCCAGGAGCTGGACAGCGGGGTGGGACGTACCGACGAGAGCACGCGCTACGAGGAGTCTTCGGAGCACGACCTTCTGGGAGACGACCACACCAGCGCCTCCAACACCAATGCCACCAACACACCTGGCAGCATGCGCAAGTTCATGTCTGGCCGCGGGGACACCCCGCCCCTGCTGCACTCCCAGGACCTCCAGTTCAGCTCTGACTCCCTGCTAGGCCTGGACTGCGTTGGCGGGGGAGGGCTGGAGAAGGTGGAGAGAGGCTACACGGCAGACCCAGTGAGGATGATGATGCCCGGGCTGACCGAGGAGGAGTGTGAGAGGTACAGGGAGCTGCTGGAGATCAAGTGTTACTATGAGAGGAACAGCAATGCCCTTCTGCTGCTGGGAGGCCAGGGGCAGGCGGGAGAGGAAGGAGGTGTCCCGCTGGACGTGAACAGGAACGAGAGCCTGATGCAGCACGAGATGGCCCTCCTGGAAGAGGAGCTGCGCCACTTGGAGTTTAAGTGCCGTAACATCCTGAGAGCCCAGAAGATGCAGCAGCTGAGAGAGCGTTGTCTCAAGGCGTGGCCTCTAGAGGAAGAGAGCGGAGCAGCAGCGGCCGGGGTAGGAGCTGGACGATTGGTTGGTGCAGGAGCAGGGGCCACTTTGGTCAGTGAGGATTCCTGTCACCATGCCCTGTCCGACATCAACGAGCTGCCAGAGAGGGAACGCTCCGACAAGGACAGCACCAGTGCCTACAACACCGGGGGGGAAAGTTGCAGGAGCACCCCTATGGTCAATGAACAGCACCCCTCACCTTCTACACAGAGCCTGGAGGGGGGAGAGTCTCTCCCCTCAACCCTGCAACTTCCAGCCTCCACTCGACACAAAGAGAGGGGAAGCAGGGGAGACAGAGCAGACAAGGGACAGACTAACCTCAATCAGCCCTACTCTCCTACCGCCCACAGGAGGGGAGTGGAGGCTAAGACCTCCAGCCCCGGTGCTAAATTTAGGTCCCTGTCCCGGGATGGAGGGGTCAGGAGGGCCTCGGACGGAGGGGTGAAACGGAACCCCAAAGCCAGTGGGACCGCGGAGAGAAGGGAAGGAGGACGCAGCGCAGAGAACAGCCCTTACTTGTCCCGTCGCCAGACCGGCACCAAAATGCCCCAGCGCTACCAAAGCTGCATGCATCTGCGGTCTCCCTCCACTTCTGAGGGGTTCGGGGGACCCAGGGACACTGCCAGAGAGGGTAGCCTGGGGACCGGGGGCGACGCCAGCCCTATGAGCCTGGGAAGCACATGTAAAGAAGCCCCCCAGGGCCCCGCGGAGGTGCCCCTGCCCTTACCCCCTCCCCTCCTGCCCGCCTCCCCCCGCATGGAGTGGAAGGTGAAGATCCGCAGCGACGGCTCGCGCTACGTGGCCAAGCGGCCCGTGCGGGACCGCCTCCTGAAGGCGCGCGCCATCAAGATCAGAGAGGAGCGCAGCGGCATGACGACAGACGACGACGCCGTGAGCGAGATGAAGATGGGCCGCTACTGGAGCAAGGAGGAGCGCAAGCAGCAGCTGCTGAGGGCCCGGGAGCAGCGCCGGCGCAGGGAGTTCATGATGCAGAGCCGCCTCGACTGTCTGAGGGAGCGAGAGAGAGAGCAGGGCAACAGTGGCGGAGGGCAGCAGGGAGCGTCACATCAGCAGGAACCCACCTCGATCCTGGAGCTGTGCCACCGCAGGAGCATGAAGAAGCGCAGTCGCAGGATCTTGGATAACTGGATCACCATACAGGAGCTGCTAGCCCACGGGACCAGGTCTCCCGACGGGAAGAAAATCTACAACCCCTTGCTGTCTGTCACCACAGTCTAATTTAGGAATGAACGGGAATAAAGAAAGAGGGGGACAGAGAGAGAGAGAGAGAGATTAAGCATGAACATGTGTGACTAATATGTCATTGCAGTGTGTAGGACTGTAATATGTCACCAGCTATAATCGAGCCGCTGTCTTCTCATGTTTCTAATTCATCTCATTCTGTTGATAGATTTGAAGCTGAGATGAAATGTGCTGCCTGGTCAAACCACAGTACCAGGAAAAGGATAGATAACTGACAAAATAAAGGAAACAATAACATTAAGTGTCATTATAAGGCGTCAGACCCCTACGACCCCTTCAACACGCTTCGGCAGAAATTCTGTCTGGAGCGATGCAGCAACATTCTGCCAGGTGAAATTCAACTATTGGGTTTTTCAGTGGAAGCTGTTGAAAACGGTACCACAGGTGCCGCTCAAGAATCTTGAATGTTCAAACGGGGCGAGAGCTTTTGACTGAGACTGCCTTGATGTATGGGTTATAAGCGTCATGAATCTTGGTTGGTTGAGTGGACATACACCATGGCAGGAAAATACATCACAGTTCCTTCCAATATACTTCCTATCGCTCACCGAAAGCATGCGCTTCATTTAAGCAGAAACCTGTTTCAACGAATCGGATTTTAAATGCGGTCAATGTCACGGTCAACGTGCCAGTGAGAAAAAAGAAGAAGTGGAGGGCTGGACAGTTAGAGGCAGATGGGAAGTACGAGCGGATGAAAAATTAGCATTTTGAGTCAATGTGGAGCTTAGGGGAAAGCGTGATAAGAATGCTATGCAGAGGGGAAAGTAATGAACCACCACCTGTGATGTGTCACCGTACATAAGGGAGAGAAGGTGTGAGAGACAGCACCGCCTGCTGCTGAGAGGTGAAGATTAGAAGGAAGGATGGTGCAGCACTGGGGATTTAAAAATGGTCATTGCCGCTCTTCCAGACAAAAAGCTAAAAGTTTGGATAAAACAATGTGGCTGCCACAACCCTATGGTAAATAGTCAATTATGTGCCATAACTGTCTTCAAGAGGATAATTTAAAAGATAACCGCACACCAGTTTGTGCTGATCTCTACCGTCTTAACAAATTTCAGAAAGTGCAACTTATAGGGGCTGAGCTAGCGAGTGAGCTAGTACACCCCCTCATTTTCCCCCTCCGCAATCACTGACTTGTTTACATTGTGGCTCAACGATCGCTCTCGGCTGTCTCGCACAATGACTCCTCTCCGCAGTCTGACGTGCAGATTGCGTTTTTAAATGTAGGCATAACCAAATCCCTCAACACAGTAATTGGGTGGCTTGCATCTGTAACATAACAGGGTACCATACGTCATTATACATGCAATAGCGTGCTTTCAACCCATAGATGGCAGTCTCTATACAGATTAACGACTGAATTTCAACACCTTTACACAACATTTGGACCAAAATTAATATTTAGCACTATTAACCCAAACACATCAGTTTTCAACCGAAAAAAGTGATTTTAGTGTGTGGTCCCCTTTATGTTTTTCAGAGGAAGAAAGTGTACCATTTAATGTAGACATGACATTCTTCACTCTTGCATTCATGTACATTGTTCCCTTTTTTTTTGACAGATGGAGACAGTGTGTTCAGGTTGCAGAAGCCTTTTGATAATGATTACTTAATTGTTGAGCTGTGCCTTCCTTACAGGCAGTCTTATTGTACATTACATTTTTCATAGGAACCCACCAGAGCACATGCAGGTAGACATTGAAGCACAGGCACACTGCTGTAAAAAGGCACATTGTGTCGACTAAAGCACAGGAAACTATGTATACTGGGACAGGTGAACTCAAAAAGCACATTTGCCCTCAAAAAGAATGAAATACAATCAATTTCTTCTTAAATATCTTTTTTTTCTTAAAGACGAAGAATACCCAACAGCCTTTCTACACACTTTCCAATTTAATAACTAACTTTTTCAAGACCAATGTGGTGTATGTTAATGGTGGCTGGACAACATGAAGGTCATTTATCACGCTATAGATGAAGATTATAACTTCACAACACAAATATCACACAATGTGAAATGGGTCTGCAACTACATTGAATATGTAGTAATATGTGCATTGGGGATGAACAATTTATATTTTTTCACACCTTTCCAGATGTTTTGTGAACTTCCTAAATTTCAAGCTCTGAAAATCAAAATAATTTTCCATACTTTTCTGTAATTTTCATGTGTATGAATCATGGATGTGTTTCAGCTACCACTTTTAAATGTTGTGCTCTCCTGGACATGCCTTTGGTAACATTTTGGGCAATTCTACTCTATTTCCTACAGGTGTGACCCATTACAATAATGGGTTGACATGTTTATAAAATATGAAGGTACAACAAATTCTGGTTCTTTGACATTTGACTTACATGCATGTTTGATATTAAGGTAAAGGGGAATTTTCATGAACTTCAAAAGATTAAAAGAATTAGCCAGGTTGTTATGTAATTGTGTATGTGACAATGTGACTTTCTATAAACTTGCTTAAATTAGCATAGAGATAACAATGTGCACTTGTTTGTTCAATATTGTACGTGATGTCCAATGTCTGGCATTTTACAGTGAAAGCTTTTTTAAATAAACAATTGATCATGGCAGTTTTGGAGCCACATCATTTCTGCAGTCTTTCAACCACACTGATTATCCAAGTTTGCACTGATCAATATGACAAAACCACTGCTAATCTCTGGCATGTGACCTTTCAGTTTGTAAGAGGAAGAATGAGCCGAGATATCCTAAACAATTCTAGACCTTTATTTTCTAACAAGAGTGAAAAGAAACAAAAGGCAACATTGAAATGAAAAGTTTATACATAAACTCACGACAACTGTGTGTCTGCAATAACAATAACAATAATAATAATAACGATATTATCATTTAAACCCAAGAAACAAAATAAAATGTGATAAAGTGAGTTACAGTGAAGAGTTACTTAAGTTTACAGAGAGAAAGAGAGAGCGAGAGAGAGAGAGAGAGAGAGGAGGAAGTGGAAATTCATTCAACGGAATAGATTAAAACATGGAGTCAAGAGGATGGCAGCTAAACAAAAAAAGCAACACAAAAGGAGAGAAGGGCAGAATGAGAGAAAAGGGGAAGGAGAAAGTAAGAGGTACAGAGAACTATTTTGGGAAAGTAGCACCAAAAACATTAATGCCTGTTTTTCACACTTCCCAAAACAATCTATGGTCTTATTCAAAATGCAAGTCCCCTTAAACAGCCTCATCAAACACAAGATTCAATACAAAAAGAGAAATACAAGTGTTACCATGGTGCTTTTATTACCCAGGACCACCCTGCCGTACTTCAGCAGTAGGACTTATGCCCCAACCCAAGAGTCTAAATAAACCAAACGTTCATCCTACTTCAGTGAGTGGGGTCAGGTGACATGAAACTGCACCGTCCTGGGTTGACAGGCTTCAGTTAAACTAGCATTTAATACAGCTGGGAAAACATAGCATACTGACAGACCTCAGAAACAACTTAAGACCAAGAGACTGTCCCGTTACAACGGCCAGACAGTCCATAACACGTTCAGTGGGAGAACGGGGGAGGAGAGGAGGTGGGAGAAAGATGGGTGGAGCATATAGATGGGGAGGACAGACACTGAAAACATAATGATGGGTGGGGACTGGGGGTTGAGGATGAGGCAG
>OMKK01030358.1:8672-27521 GCA_900302305.1 Polymixia japonica | reverse complement strand
GGCTTCATTATTATGCATTTATTATTATTATAATCGTTATTATATTTATTATTGTTGTTATATAACATAATAATAATGTTATAATTTATGCAGCCTAACTGATTTTGCATTTATAAATACAAAGAGAGAAATTGTTTTTGCCTGTAACCTGTAACCATCAAGATTCACGGACTCTTTTGAGGCCATCTCGGGGATTGTCCAGAGATTCTGTCAACGTCCTCGGAAGTGAGTCTACAAACTCAGGGAAGCTTCTTCCTCTTGGATAATTGTTTAGCACCAGCAGTATCACAGTCGTGTGCAAGATTCAGCATAGAAATGAGACGTGTCAACAACTATTTTGGATGACCTATACAATTAATAACCTTTTCGAAATATGTTTTAGGTCTGGTGTTTACAAGGTAAGGTTTCATAGGGTTTGTTAGATTATAGTTAGGACAAAGCAGTCAAAGTAAAAGTAGATGCGGTGTCTTGGTATCTGGGTTGGATGCAACCTGCTGTTTTATTGACGGAGTCGGTAGAAACACGCCTCAATTTTATAATGGGGCTCTGGCGCCATCTGGTGGCGACTAATGCTCCATTAATACTCGCACAAGGTACAATTTTAAAGGTCCTAGCACACAATCTTCTCGTAATTTTAACATTAAATATAATCACACAATGCGGCAGAATATCACATACTGCAGTTAAATGGGTTTCCATGCTGTCTGAATGCTGTCTGAATGTAGAAGTTAGACTAGATTTTGTTTCCCAGTTAAATACATATTAATGGTTGGGAGTGAATGGAAATCAACCACATTACCACAATTGTACAATAAACATATACTTTTATTTTACAATGTATTTTGTACAGGGTATTGTTTGCTGAAAAATGTACAAAGCAGAACTTAAATATTCTATTTTTCATTCCAACTACTCACTGACAGGAAAAAATCCCTTTCAAACTCAAGCAAATTTTACAAATGTTCAAAATTAGCATTCACAGACATTCCTAGTAGTTACAATGCATGCTAATTAGTCAGAAACACAACACCACAGTCCAATCCAATACAAAGTTGTCAGTTTAGACGGAGAAAATAAAAGGACCAAAACAAATAAATTAAAAAAAACCGAGCTCTTAAATTCTGTACAAGACTTATCAATGTACAAAACATCACTTAAAAATATTTGTAGCTTAAATTGCTGTTACAAATACATTTCTTTAAGCAGATTTTTTTGTCTTCCGTTACAATAATCGAATACTAATGCACAAACATGGTCACTTCTGTTTCTGAGGTCAGGTGGATGTGAAAACCAACTGTCAACTGTAGGGGAGGTTTTGAATTGCGTCCATAATTAGTGTTTTTATTTTTTAGAAAACACATTCAGTGAGTTGCCTGGAATCCAGGTTTCTAAAGGGCACTGTATTCCCTTTCCATTAAATATGACCAAACCTTATTCCACCACTCCCTTGGCACATTATGTACATCTAGAATAACAGATCCACCGTAGCAGACTGCCCTCTGATAAAGACTCGTCAGGAGGCGTGTCTCATTTGAATATACTGCACCTATCGAAACCCTTCAGACATACTTAAGCTACTAATGGCTATGGGCGAGAGGATGTTTATAATTATGTTAACAATAAGGTCCAGATTTTCTCCAATTAGATTTCAATTTTAGACACGGTTCTAACTTAGAAGCTTTATTTTGTGGTTGTCTGTGTAAACTTTTTAAAATCATAATTAGTTTCTAACTTACTTCCTAATTTATAGACACCAAATTATAGTGCCACAGGTTGTCCACCTTTCCAGCTCAAGCACCCCAAGAGGAGATACTGATGACAGTCATACCAAGAGGCATGGTAATGGCACTTTGCACTTTACTTCCTTATACTGACAAATGCTACTCTGGTTACCTCTGTTTTGAAATAATTGGTCAATTTGAAATATGTTTCTCCTCCCCCAAAGATTTGGTTTTTCCGCACAGGCTGGTCTTGATGTAGAAAAAGAGCCCCTGACTACTCTTTAAGGAAGCCCCTTGGCTAATAAACGGCCATTTTGTTTTCAGTACACAGCCCTTCTCTCCCCTCTGGTTAAACCTGGGAGATGTTGGTCCAATCGGGGACTTCAAATGTCAGAACTAAACATCCAGGTGGACTGATCAGAGGTCTGTCTGATTTGACTGATCGCAGTTTAATAACCACGAATGACTCAGTCCCGACTTTAGAAAAATAACCTAAAAGATTTGCTTATTTGAACCTCTCACTCAGAAGAGGCAGCCCTGGGGGTTGTTTGAGCGCGTCTCTTCCTCTGCTTCACCCGGAGGAGACCTTTTTACAATGGAAGACCGTAGAGAGAGCTCAGAGCGAGGATCAAGGTGGAGGTGGGGCTCAGGTGCCCTTGCCCATCGCGGATCCATTGTGCCGTTGGATGTGGTGAGAGCCGAAACCTGAAGTGCCCGAGTGATAGGCCGGCGACGTGGCCCCGCCCTCCCGCTCGGACTTCTGACACTGGGACAGTTCCTTTTGGCAGGGCTCCATGGTGACGGCCACGCCCACCCCACTGCGTCCCGATGTCATGCGCGTCACCTCTGACCACGTGTCTGTCTCTGGGTCGTAACACTCCACGCTGTCCAGGAAAGTGTTGCCGTCATAACCTCCTGTACACAAACAAATGATTGTTATGTTATGACAGTAGTGTTTATTCTGTCACAACCAAGTACTGAATACAGGCAAGTGCTGTTTAAGTTGTAACCATCATTTTACAACCATACTGACCTCCCAATACCGTATAATCGGCAATTTATAACATTTTGGTTTAGTGTATTTTGTCATAATGTAAATACCAACAGTGTTAGTTCTTTTAACTTGGTGTTAAAAGCAGCCCACATTTAATGAATCCATATAGTGAATCTTTTATGATATATTTTATGAATATTTTTCTTTCATAATGATTCAATGGTAAATACAAACAGGTGTTGATAAAAGGGTGTTTTCGCAACCTCCTGTGAACACTGTAGAGAACAGACGTTTACTTTACGTGACACATAAACACAGGTGCAGGTCAAAATCATAGGGTTGTTTGCTGGGAAAATACTGAATATAGACAGGTGTTTGGTCAACCGTCTGAGAACAGTTGGAGCGGGTGTGTCATTGTGTGCCTAAAGGCCCGAATTCAGTCTGGAAGTGCCAGACACTCACAACAATTGTTTTCAATGGCCAAACGCGCGCTAAGAGCAACAAGTACAAACCACCTTGACGTGTCTACTTTGAACTTGGTTCTATCTGGGGCGGTTATCCGGGGACCAACACAGCTGTTTTCCGAGAGGAAAGCAGAATACATCCGGGTACTAGCGACGTTCTGTGTTGTTGATGCTTCAAATGGACCACCTGCTGCACGCCATAGAAGTGTCAGGTAGCGTACATCAAACGGGGCATGTCAATTATCGCTTTCAGTTCTTTTGTGGCTTAAAACTAATGTATAATCCTCAGATTCTCTGTGTTTTTCTCCTCCTCAGATTTTAGTCCCTCCTCTCTGGCAATTTGATTGGTCAGTCATCCAGAGGGTGACATTGACATGTGGCACGTCGTGGCTAAAGTTGAAACATACAAACTTTTTTTTTTTACATTGTCTGATGCATATTCCAGCCACCTACCCAAAACATAGATGCGTCCGTGGTGCGTGGTGACCCCCAGAGCGCTGCGGCGATGTCTCATGGAGGCAGCAAAGTTCCAGGTGTCCGTCTCCACGTCGTAGCGCTCCACGGTGTTCAGCTGGTTGGTGCCGTCGTAGCCGCCCATCACGTAGATACGATTCCCCAGCGCGCACACACCTGGGAGAGACGAGACGTCAAACGTCACCTCGCTCGTGGATTATTTAGCGTTTTGTAGACAAACGGTGGATAGACTCTAAAGATATCAATATAAATTTGTTTTTAAAAAGTTAAAATTTTTTAAGTAGTTTTAAATATTTGAAACTGTCTTCAGATATATTGCTCACAGGCCTGTCACTTGGAGGTGGTTAGCAGGCCTAAAGATAATCTTTAAAAATAAGGCCTTAAACAGGCATTGCGACATTCTTTTTGACATCATAAGATATGTGAAGAGATGTGAATATACTTGTATCAAGGTATCTCTGTTTTGTGTAATCCTCACTATAATGATAGTCACACAGGCACTGTAGTCATGAACGCATATTAATTGGTTGCCATGGGAAGCAGGTAAATAAACATAAACAATAAAATCCAGAAATCCTGAAGATGAATGCAGGAATAGAGTATAGGTGTGTAAATACATGACTCACATTCAAAAGCAGTACACCTAACTCTATAGCACTGTATAAACCCAGAGATTAATCCATGGATTTATCCATATCCTTAAATTCCTTTAAAAGGTAGAATACTGTATGTCATGTTTTCTACCCAGCAGAGGGTGCTTGTGTTGACTTGTTCAACCGAAAACATTCAAACGACTGGTTCAGACTGGTGCTCAGTGGTTCAGCGGTTGCCAGTTTCTCTACCTAACAACCACCGTGTGGAGCTGTACTGAGTCAACTCAATATTGACAAACTGAGACATTTAATTCACTGAAGACACACTGACTGAACTGGCAACAGCCAAACTGAGATTGTTGTGTTGTCAGTTAGACAAAAACACAACAGGTTTCATCGGACTGTCAACATTTAAAAAAAATTAGAAATAGACAGGTAATATAGGGTTTTTTTTTGTTGAGAAAACCAATACTTTGGATCAGCATATCTCTGTGGAAGTCTTATCTTTATTTAATTGTTTGGTTACATGTATGACCTTTAAGAGTGGGGTATATTTATTTATTTTTTATAGTGACAGTAGTAGTTTTTGTAGGCAAACAATATATAATATCTATCTCCCCTCAAAGTTGGCGAAGGAATCTCCCTTTGATCTTATTCAAGTCACAGAATGCTTCACATAGTCGCTAGCAGCCTCCACTTCTGGTCAAAGACCTTTGTAATATTTAATGGGATACCCCGACATCTTGGCAGTCTTATATAATAATACGCATTTTGGTAGTCTTGTCCTGAGTCAGACGAGCAGATTGATACCATTTTCATCTCTGTACGTCCAGTCAAAAGTTGGCTAAAAATCTATTTTGTCCTAACAAAGAACTATGGCAGGAGAGGCTGCGCACAGCTAATAATCACTGTGCCCATCAGGATTAATGTTTGTAATTTCTGAAGAGTTGACTTATCGCAGGTACAAGAATTTCAACCGATTCCAACAGCAGCGCTCCATTTCTTTCTCACCCGCTCCAGAGCGCACGGTGTTCATGGAGGCCATAGTCTTCCACTCGTCCTTTTCCGGGTTGTAGCACTCGGAGGAGCTGAGCCGGTGCGTCCCATCGAACCCCCCCACGGCGTACAGCAGCCGGTTGATGACGGCCACCCCGACACCGATCCGTCGGGTCAACATGGGAGCTACCAGGTGCCACTGGTCCCTCTCGGGGTCATACCTGAGGAGACGGAGCGACACAAAACCATCAGTGGTCCCATTTCTGCGGCCACAGTTCGATAGACTCACACAATAACTTTATTTTATGAAACATTAGCCGGACATTCGTTCGCCCTTTCTACCGACAGTTTGTTTGCCCCGTTAATGTTTGTCATTTGTCTCTGCTCTCCGTCTGCGTCACAGCTGATGAAACAGGACTGATTAAAAAAAGCCAACTGTCTGTGTGAATTTTCAGCAGTGAATTTCCAATACACCATTAATATCATATATTGTTTAGCAGATATGTTGTCAGGTCAAGGATTTTGCCTTTTTCACAAACAGTTTTATTTGTCAACTTAGTATTTGTTACTGGTTCCTGTCTGGGTCCCTGAGCGATGCCTAAAAAACTTGCTGGTGGGACATGTCGACGGAGTTTTTCACTTCCTTCAGTTTTATCATCCATTAATGTTTATTTTACTTATTATTTTTTACTTGCTCACTTTCTGGGTCATAACTGCGGAACAAATAAACAATGCACTTTTAAGATGAGGAATGGGTAATTTTTAAAGTCTGTGTGTTTTTAAAGGGGGTTTGTGAATTATACCATTTAAAATGTGGGTAGATAGTTGAATCAACTATAACTACTCAACCTCTCTACTTTGACACTGTAAAAAAAAAAAAATCCTTTTTTCGTCTAATAGGAAGACAGAAAAATAGGCACACATAGATGGAAACCGTGGTAACCACAGTCAGAAATAATAACAGTGATTTGTTCTGGACATGTGATGAATTATTCTAGAGAAACCTCTTCTATTTTTAGCTATTTTTAGCACCAACTTGTGGTGTGGTGGAAATTCTTTCAATAGAATAAGACTTCCCTTGTGAAATTGTGAAAAGTCCACCTGCAGTATGTTTTGTGTTTTTAAGATGTCTATCATTGTCCTATGCCAACCCTGCTGCTACAAATCGATTCATACAATCACTACCATTTCACAAACCAAATCACTATCATACGGTTTTGATAAATTAGTTTTTTGTACCAAATGCTCAAAATTTCAAACTCCACTGAAAACGATACTTTGTAAAAAAATAAAATAATTCTGGGTTGCTGGTGTGTGACGTTCGACTGTAACCACACCACTATGATGGCAAAAGCAGGAAGTAAAATTGGCTGGAGGTTTTAAAGTTGCCTGAAGTGCTTTCAAAAAATATGTTCACTATTGTTTGAATGACACTACAGGGTCTAAAGATAGATTACAGGAAGTTGAATGAGCAATGTTTTGCTTTTTTAATGAGCAAATTATTTCCTGGAGTGACTGGTGGGAATGTCCCTGCACCTGAATGAACAAACACACCCAAGCAAAACCTTGTAGGAATACCTTCTGCTGCCTTCGGTTAGATCCCCTGATAGTTCTTCGTATTTCTCATTAATACACTACCACAACAAACTATCCATGTAACAAACCTTACATAGAAATGATCATTTCTGAAGTGTTAAATGTATCCTATGCCAGCTATGGCCATTTAAAAACAGGCTAGCGCAAACCAGGCTAGCGCAAACTAGGCTAGCGCAAACCAGGCTAGCACAAACCAGGCTAGCACAAACCAGGCTAGCGCAAACCAAAGAACCACATCCATCACACGTAAAGCAGCTGTAACCATCGGCGGTCAAATCTCCCGGCCCGCTTACCGTTCCACGCTGTTGTGATGGATGCACCCGTGTGACCCCCCCACCGCGTAGATCATCCCGTCGATGACGCCGACTCCGATACGGTTCCTGGGCACGCTCATCGGTGCGCAGGGCAGCCAGCAGTTGTTCATGGGATTGTAGCAGTCCAACGTGTTCGAGTCCATGTTGCCGTCCGGTGCGTTGTTCCTCCCTCCGACGGCGTAGAAAAGGCCGCTGATCACGCAGGCGGCCAGGCCGCTCCGGGGCACCTGGAGGTCGGCCAGCCTCAGCCAGGCTCCTGTACACGGGTTGTACGCCTCCAGGTAGCTGAGCGACTGCCGGAAATACCCCCCCGCCGTGTAGATGAGCTGCGGAACCTTCGGGGTTCGGCAGGAGTTGACTTTGGTGGGCTTGTGGAGGGTCAGGTCCTGGAAGATCTGGGCCAGGTAGTCCTTACACTGGGGGTCCCAGTCCAGGGACTGAAGCTGGGCTTGCAGGAAGTTGGGGGTGAGGGAATGACAGCGGACAGCCTGGAGCAAGGCCTGCACGTACGGCCGCCGGTTCTCGCGGTCGTAACGCACCCAGGCCACGCACGCCTGGAAGACCTCTGACTCGCAGCGGACGTTCAGCTCGTCGCGGCTGATGAGGGTCACCAACTGGCAGTGGGACAAGTTGAAGAACTCCTCCTGGGTCGCCACCTGCGAGCGAGGAGGAGGGGGAGGAGGAGGAGGAGAGATGGAAACTTTTAAAGACGTTTTTTTAAAAAGCAGCCGTTTGGCTCCCTTTCAATTTTATCAGGAAAAACAATCTATTACATCTATTACATTATAGTATCTATTCAGGCTTGTAAAAGGGCTTAGTAAGAGCAGGTGGAAAATTATAAAAACTGGCATTTAGACAACTATGCTGAGGAAGGGAGACTTCAGGCAAACAATTTAGACAGACATTTGGTACAAGTCAAAAAAAGTCACTGAAGTAACCATGGTTACCACATTGTTTCAAATACAACGACTATCAAGTAAATCACACAGGAGGACCACTGGTCTACAAAACATCAACATTTCAAACCATGGAAAGTCTCTTTATAATCAGACATCATAAAAAGTTGTATGTTGGAAATACCTTTCAAAAAACACGGCACTGACTAAACTGAATTTACTTGAACTGCATTGAAACCACTGACTTAAATGCACTCCAGTCATTTGCATTCAACGTTCAATACGACTGGACAACGAAAACATTACTCATCTCAGGAATTCTACTCAGAACGATTCATTTGCTTATGTCAGGAAGTTCTGAAGTGTGATTTGTGATTTGTCTTTTTGCATTTCCACTCCTTTGACCAACAGCTCTACTGTCTCCACATTATCATCCGACTACCCCTTCAGATATGCAGACGCGGTGCACAGGTTAACCCCAAACTGGCAACTCATACACTACTCATGTTATGACTCACTGAATGCATACTTGACTATCACCACACAAAAGGCACCTGACTGTTTAGAGAGGTCTGAAGCGGAAAAGTTGGCCTACAGAAACCACAATGAAACAACTTCAACAGTATTTGCTTACACTGCGACAACGCTAGAAAGTGCCTCGGAGGGAATTCGACTAAAAGCAGTTAACTGCTGTTTACTTGAACTGGGCACCGTCTCAATACAGCGCGACCGCCCTAAACAAGGACACCAAAAGATTAAATGGGAGCAACTTTAGATTAAATGACCTGCATAATATCTGTTCAAACTCTAGCCTTGTGAATAAACATGTCATTGTCCCTCAAACGAGGTGAAACCAATCCGTTGTTTCAGAGTAGCGACACCACCGTCAAGAATGTAACCGAGCCTGAAGTCTCTCTAACTGTTCGACGTTATCGTGAACCGCACCTGGCTGAAGTTCATGTAGATGTACTCGCGGGCCTTCTGGTGGAGCTCGGTGCAGCCGATCTGCTCGGCGAAGTTGGCGATGCCGATGGCGTTGCTGGGGTCCAGCTGCTGGACCAGGAAGTCACAGCAGGCCTTGACCACGCTGTCGATCTGGTACATGACGGCGCCGTTCATCACATGGATCACACACTTCTCCCCCACGGAGATGCTGGCTGTGTAGGCGAACTCTATCAGTCTGTCCATGACCTGAGTGGACGAGCAGGGGTAGGGGAGAGGAAGTAGGAGAGGAAAGAGGAAATGGGAAAGGAGAGGAGAGAAGGGAAGAAATGTCAATGAGTGTAAGGAAAACAGCAACAGAAGGGGTTTAAATTCGCTGGTTTATGTTTAGGCATTTGACCGGACATTTTTACATTGTTTGGCTGACAAGAGGAACACATCTATCATAGCTGTAGTGCTGAGCTGCGTTTCTATGACAAGCGAGTCAGACTTACCAGTAGTAATCACACACACTTTAGTTAATTTACATGGCTGGGGGTTTGACACTAAGACTTCCTATGAGTCTCCAAGGCAGGAAAAGACAGATAGCTTCCTTACAGCGGTAACAGTGTGTGTGTGTGTGTGTGTGTGTGTGTGTGTGTTTTTGGCAAGCAACCAGGCTGTCTGACAAAATATATGTTGTACCAATCAGGAACACTTGATTAATGAGGCCAAACTGATTGCAGTCAACCAGTTTATTCTATCATGCCTGATAAAGCCATTTTCTTTCTTTGATGTTTTTATTTACTTTACTAAACCAGGAGTAAAATCTTATGTGGAGAGGGACATTATGTGTGAAATTAATCTTAATTGTAATGAAATATTATAACCATACCTCTAAACAAATGTACTGGGACTGTTGCCCGAGACCCTAAAGTATGTTTAATGGACTGTGAGCAGAAAGGAGTCTTTCCCATAACTCATGACTCTAATCCAGTGGTTCTCAAAGTGAGGGAAACCCAGCAAAACATTTTAAATTTCACCATTTAATTCCCATTCCTAATGACAATGTATTAGAATAACTATTTTAATCATAGGTTTCACTCACAGTGTAGACCATTTTACAATTCAGCGCTAAATTGACAAAACCAAAACCCTTTACGTCTGGGGGGCCCTGGGAACTTTACCAAATAAAAGGTCTGTGACCCATTGTGTGTCTATTTAGAGGTCCCCGACACAAAGAAGGGTTTGAAGCAGAAATAAAGCAGAAATACCGCAAAGAAAACAAACCGTCCCGACTCACCCTGGGGTGGATCCCCTCGATGGGCACGACTTCCATGCCGCACTCCTTCAGGCCGTTGGTGAACATGGCCCTGAAGACCGGGGACGACGAGGCCAGCACCACCTTGTGGGCCACGAAGTCCACCGCCTCCAGGTCGTTGTAGCGCACGCGCAGAGTCACGTCGCACAGCTGCCGCTCCAGACGCAGCTCGTTCATGATGGCGAAGGCGGCCGCCGTGTGGCTCTCGAGCGTGTAGCTGAAGACGCGGTGGCCGTTGCGCGTGGACGGCGTGACCAGCGCCTTGCATTCCGTCAGGCACTCGGACATTTCCTGCCCTCTGCTCCTCCTCCTCGTCCCCCTCCTTAAGAACGGCGGGCGGCGTTGTGGGGCATCCTCGCTCCGCGGGGAGGGAACGGGTCACAAGAAAGAAAAGGAAACCGAGGAATTTAGGGAGAGTTTTTTTTTTTTTAAACGGAAGGTTTCCGGACCTTCCCGGGTGTGAATGGATTTTGTTTGGGGGGAAAGTGGAAACTTGAGTAGTAGTAGTTTGTGTGGATATGAGGATTTGCAGGCTCCGTTTAGTCCTTCAGTTCAGCCATTGTGATCTCCAAGGTGCTACCAGACACTTCTATGTTGACTGCCAGCCATAGCTGTTAGTACTGTAACACTGTGCGAGTTCCAATACGATTTGCTGCATCATTAATGCCGCAAGGTCTGGATTCCTTTCGCTCTGTCCGAGGGTTACCTTTGCTCCTTCTGTAATCCACAGAACCAGGCGAGGGGAGGACTGAGACAGGAGGTTTATGGTAGGACGGACGCAGCAGGTTGAATAAGACTCACAGAAATCATTCGCCTGTTGTTTTAGTTCAACAGTTTGTGTTGGCGACACAAGTGTGGGTTTTGAGAGGGATGTCGACACTGACCCCCCCCAAATTCGCAGAACAGTCTAAACAAACGAGATTCTAATGGAACGTCTGTCTTCCGTCTTATTCATCGTCTTAGATTCACACCGTTCAAGCCCTGGTTCCAGAATGTGTGGTTAGCACACGTCAACAAAGCAATGTTTTCAAAACTCAACGGAATTCCCTAAAAAAAAATATATAGCTATTTAGAGAGGAAGTCCAAGCCGTTTGAGAAAAAGCTACAGCTTGTTCAGACTTGCGCATTGATTTCAGGAATAAGGCTGATTTACAACATTTTAATAGAGGTAATAATTAAAGCTCCCCGGGGGGCTATACTTCTGCCAAAGGCCCCAGAAAAGGATCCTTTAGACGAGGCAGTGGAAGAGCGGTCAACTCTGTAGGGGAAAAAAATAAAAAAAGACACAGGGTCGGGTGCCAAAAGTGACATGAGCGTAACTTGGAGCCCACAGGAATGAGGGGGTGTTGAGTGGCTTTCTCTGCAGAGGCCTTCCTAGAGGTCGGCTGAGCTCAGGAATCTGTTTGCACCGCTGTGTTTACTAGGAGGCTGTTGGCTCAGCTGACAACTGGAGGGAGAGGGAGAGAGGGAGAGAGAGAGAGAGAGAGTTTATGTTTACACAGTTATTAGATATACTTCTACATAGGCCTGGGCGATAAAACGATAGCGATATGTCTGCGATAGACACTTCATCGATAGCGATAAGAAAATTGTTTGATAGAATGTTTGACTTGAGTTTCACTTGGATGCATTGAATTCAAACCGCCGGGAAAGCGCGTAACAAATACGCGAAGTTCGGTTGCATGAACAAACCCCCCGAGCCTGCTCCCGCCCCCGCCTCATAAACAGCCTCGATAACGGCGTGTGCTACGAGTGACACGCAAACAGCCAATCATTCAACAGGTGTAATGTTCGGTTGCACCATCGACAATGTGACAGAAACATTGTGGAGCGAGAAAATGAGCGCAGACGGTGAGGAAATAAATAAAGGTGGTTAAATTCAACCTTTTCTCTCCCGGTCTTTATTAAAAATAAGTCATTAAAAGTGACCAATAATTATTGATATCGCCTGAAATTATACATTTTATCGTGATACATTTTTCAGCTACATCGCCCAGCCCTCCTTCAATCATACACATCTACAGTTGCTTCCATAAAACATTGCACATTTAAAGCTTTAAAATGCAACTACAGTGTTTATATACTGCTGCCACAGCTATATAAATCCAGGACATGTGCACATATATATATATATATCCGAGTGCAGACAGTGCAAATATGATCTTATCATTTCAAAGATAACTTATATGGGAAGCAAGTGACTCAGCAACTCTTTCAGGGTAAACATTTATTTAAGCAAAGAGCTGGCGTGTTCTAGACCCTCAAGCTCTTCACACCCATGGCGTGTTCCTCCTCGTACAGTACAGAGGGGTCAAAGTTTTCTCCTAGTCATGGTGAACGTGCTGTAAACCATCATGACTCACATCCAGAAGCAGTCTTCATTTTCCCCTTTTAACCATGTGTCACTGATAGGGACATTCAACCTCACATTCCATCACATGTGAGACTGAACTGCCGTTACAGCCAGGCCTAAACCTCTGAACCCGATCAATGAGGCCTCTATTCAGGAAAAGACTGCGAGCAAACCGCTGTTCACTTAACAGTTCTGCAAAACACAGACTAATGAGATCAAGAAATGCATAGTTTCTCTCCCGCCCGGTTCCCCCAACGTTTACAAAACGTGAGCAGAGATCTGCACAAGTGCAGGATTTCTTCTTGGAAAAAGAAGTGTCCCGACGGGCATCTATGCGACACGTGGGAATGCAGTGTGTGTGTGTGTGTGTGTGTGACTGTGTATAAGGGTTAGCAGGGGGAGTGAGGCATATTACGGAGGAAGACTGAGTGACTCAAATTAGGCCTGAATTTAGCTGGCCAGCGTGACCAAATGTTTTTCCCTGTGTCCTGTGACCAGTCCAGCCGGGGGGTTAAAAGAGAGCGAAAGGTATGTGCCAGAGAGGTAACGCACGCTCACACTCACCGACGGCGACTCTGTAACAGACGCACGTATCGTTATACACACGCAGCTCGATTACGACGCGGCGCGATGTAGCCGGGAACTCAACTACGTCTACAATCTCCTTTGTTGTCCGAAACATCGCAGGCTACTTACTTACTTTGAAATTATTTAGGACATCCGTTGCAGTAAAAAGGATCAAGCAAGTTGAGGAATCTGGACTACGATCCTTGCGCTCCACAAAAACAACCTACTGCCAACAGGCTATTAGACTGCCCAAAAAGAAGTGATGAACATTCATTTTCCGCATAAATAACACACTTTTCGTCATTGCCTATGGGGAAATGTATACCCTGGATAGGAGAGTGGCCAGCATCTGTTGTGTCTAGTGGTCACAGAACAGGGATAGTCAGAGTTACTCAGCAACAACGGTGGTGCAGATGTTCCCAGTTATATAACACAGCGCCTTAAGTTGTGCACATACAGTACTCATTACCTGAAGCGGTGATAAGAGCGTGCAGTGCATGGGCCAGGTTATATGGCCTCTGCTGTTCCCATTTTACAGTACTAAGTAGGTCACTGTGCTCTACTCACATCAGTAAAAGTGAAGTGAAACTAGAGATCTTTGATGTCTGGAACTTTCTTAACGATAGCAATACTTTACAGTGACTGTTAAAGAACTTCACCCCCGAGAGATGCACCCAACATATAAAAAGGTACTGTAATATGTGGCATACTGAGATTTCTATTTAGGGCGGTGTGCTTTCCCTCCAAGTTTCTGGGTAAAACAGTTTCACAGAACATGTTGCTCAACTCTCTCTCTCTCTCTCATGCAGATTACCCACTGACATAAAGGCCTACAGAATCTCGGGGCTAAAAGTTGATAGTTTATCCGAGGTAAATACCGCTTCACGTTTCCTGTGCCAAATAAACATATTTGCAGTTTAAGAAGTGAAACGAACATCCTCTATTCACCCTAGAGGTTTCAAAAGAACTGCTCAGCCTACAGTCACTGGATTGAAATCAGTAACAAATTGCACAATAGTTGTGTTATCTCGAACGAGCCAAACTTTCATGCATTTCTAATTATTTAAAAGAGGCATTGTGGGCATTTGATATCAGTACACGGCAGCACAGGCGATAAAGCACGATAAGATCAAAGCGAAACGGGGACATTTTGAGTCGGAAACGCAAGCGACCGAGAATAATCTGTAGCAAAAAAAAATAAAACGCTACATCTCAGTTGTGTTTGATAGACATTTGGCAGATAGCCTCGGTCGGTGACTCATCTCCAACTCTTTCTGCCTTTAAGGAGGGAGACATGGAACTGGATGTACCAAAACATGACCCAGAAGTGGAGACAATCCTTATATAAACCCAGATTGAATGTGTTTTCCTCGCAATCTTGCCCCCCAACAATCGCAGTAAGGAATCTCACACACACAAAAAAAGGCTTGGGCTTCCCCCCCCCCCTCCTCGATTCAAATAACTAACATTAATGAATCCTGCGCTTTTGCTCGCTTAAAATAATCCAAAGCATTTGGCGACGCACCGAGACAGTGGGAACAAAGTGAAACTGTCTCGATCGAAGTCTGTGATTTACGATGAATGTGGAGTGATTTTT
This sequence comes from Polymixia japonica, assembly GCA_900302305.1. Lineage (NCBI taxonomy): Eukaryota > Metazoa > Chordata > Actinopteri > Polymixiiformes > Polymixiidae > Polymixia > Polymixia japonica. Next base: position 12,714 of record OMKK01030358.1, on the reverse strand, counting down.
TTTTTAATCGGCGACCGACACCGGAGACCCGAAGAATAACGAGTTAAACGTTTCGGAAATCGAGCTGACGGCGAAATAGGCTTATTATTATAGACAGTCGCGGAGTGGCTTTGGAGTCGGTCGCCGTACCAAAAAAAAACGCGACCAGGGCGGGATCTAGATTATGTTTCCTAGTGGTAAACACTTCATCACTTTCAACAGGAATTAACGTTTGTTTACACAAATCGGTCGTAATATATATATACATTTGGGAGAGGGGGGAAAAAAAACTCACGTAGTCTAGTTCAATTCCTCCATCGCTGTCTGCCTGAGCTGTGCGCCACATAGGAACAGGAGGAGGAAAGCTGTAACTCACCATGACTAAGCATTGTACGAGCCTCCTCTCGCTGTCAAAATAAAAGTCCTGCCCGAAAGAACAAAACACCCGCCTTCCCTGAAACGTCAAAGCGGAGGAATACGCCCGGGGGGGAGGGGGCGGGGCTTTTATTGAGAAGGAATCGTCAGAATAAAGGAAAAGAGAAGGCGCTTCTTGGCGAGATGCCCGAAGCTGTAGAATTCACGTCAATCAAACCGGTTGAAAATAAGATTAGTCCTGACCAACATGGGAAGCGTGTGGGATATGTAGGCCACGCTTACTTTACAACAATTTGTGAAAGATGCCGAATAAGTGGACTTATTAATTAAATCAGTTACAGGTAGGCTACACATATGGAAAATACAAAGCAGAATTAAGTGGCATTCCTTAAACAGCAGCAGCAACAACCACACATCTTTAACAAAGATTTCAAAAGTAAATAGCTTAACATAAAGACTATCTTTTCACATTTACACATATCATAAACAACGATACGCTCTGTTCAAGAGACGTGGAAATGATCTGTTATATTACAAATCCTAAGTGCTTCTTCTGTTGTATGCGTAGCTCACCTTGCATGCTCAGGTATCCCAGTGTGGTTCATCTGGAGGTATGGACCCCGCAACACGCACCAGTTTACGCAATAGTTTACTAGAGCCTGTCTGCTCCAAGCAGGTGCTGACACACCAACAAGTTATTTCCTCGCCTATGAAAATACGTAATTCAGGCCAAAACAATATCCTTTATAGTTAAGAGCCACAAGGTGGCACTATAGGCCAACGATGAGACGACAAAGTGTTTATGACAAGCGGAAAGGAGGCATAGTGGAGGAATAACGAGTCAGACGCAATTGGTTCAAGACATATGAAATCAAATCGTTCAGACATTCAATGCCAATTCCCATATAGTGTAAAACACGTAGTTTTCTAAACTATGGCGACAAAAACAGAGCCTGCAGGCAGGGGTCACACTTGATTAAACCTATTCATGTTAACATTAAAAGACCAGTTCCTCAGCTCAAGTGAAGCTGATGATGAAGTTTGAACAGCCATGAATAAGACTTGATATCAAATGACATCTATGGGAAGTCTTGAATCAGCCTTCCCTTAGAATTCCCAACTGAAGTAGTGATTACTCTGTCTTTCCATTCTGTATACTTCCAGAGCAAATAGATTAGGTTGCCCTTGGGGCACTGAATGGACATTCCTAGACAAGCTTCACACTGTCTTTCTCTTCATCTCACCGTCTTCCTCTGCTATAGCTTGTCCCTTTTATTGTGGGATTTACCCTCAGGAAGGCGGTGTAGGGCAAGGTTGCACCTGCACGCTGCTCTGAGATCAGTTTCGCAATTTCCCCAGACATACAATCCATGCAGCAAATCAATCTAGAGTCAATGTTAAGACTTCAAGGTAAATAACATTAAATCAACACTGTTTTAGGTCATGGTCACGGTTAATTACATGCATTAATGAGCGTTCAATAGTTTGATTAACAATGAAATCTGACATTGATTCAATGACTCTTTTTCTATATTTACAAAGTTAACTTAAAGATGCTATCTGTAATATGTTAAAATCAAATACAAATTTGAATTACCACATTGCATTGTAAGATGGTCTTTGTTCTGCTTCCTTCCAGCAGATCCTCCCCTCAGCCTGCACAAGCCAGTTTTGGTTTGTTGGTTGTTGGTGTGGGGTGGCAGTCTTACTGAAAACACCTTTAAAATCAATGTTGATTCAATGTTGCTTTTTCAAATGAAACCATAATTGTTTAACATTGAATCAAAGACCCCTTTCTATCTACGTACACTGTGGTAGTGATTGTGGAAGACCGTCAGCAGGAGTCTAAAGAAGCTTGTAGACAGGAGGGATTCCTTGAACTGTTGACCTTTCTGAAAACATGCACAGTGCTGTGGTCTGTCTGTATAGACAACAAGGAGAAACACAGGTCGATGTGTCTTAGGGCCTGATACTTTGTTCCTAAGCAGCCTACTGTGTACATTTGGAATTAGTAGAGTAGTAGAATTAATATCAAGTAATGTCTTACTTATGTTTAGACTCAGAGGAATTGCTGGTTGAGGTTTTTAATAAGTCCTATCAGGAGAGACAAACCAATTGTAACTCTCACAACAGCAAAGCATGCAAAGGCTTTCATTCTCACATGTCAAACTTAACGTTTTTTTCATTAACTGTCATGCCAGAGGGCTGCTTTTTCTTTCAAGCATGTTTTGCTAAGAGCGGGCTCCCAAGGCAAAACAAACGTCTCAAATTTGGGGTTTTGGACTGAAAGAGTTTATGTGCCGGGGTTGTAAGGGGACGTGTAGACGTTTTGAAAAGCCAACTGCCTCGGCCCACGCAACGTATCCACGTACCGCTGCCGCAGAACGACGTCAAAGCCGGCTACGTGGGGGGTTCATCCGCAGAGGTCATCCTCCGCAGTATTTCACGCACGACAAGCGTAGACAACAGGCCAAAGCGTTGCGACGACCGATCTCATTCGCAGGTTGACAAAATAAGAAGGGAGATGAGGTATTTGAAGAAAAGACGCATTGTGCAGAAGCAACCCCAAGACATGCAAGAGGGAAACAGCTCCAATATCTAGGCCAATGCCATTACCAGATGTGAGAGGTGGGGGTTGACTTCCTGTGGTGGTCCTTCAAGAGCTGTTCTTTCACTCAGCAGCCTTTGTCTGCATGACTGCAAACACACACAGACGCACCAGCAAGCGTACACAGTCAGGTACAACACAAACACACCCACACACACACACACACACACACATACACACACACACACTCTTCCACATCCACGCCCACACAAATGAAAAGAAATCAGTAATTCTTTTAGAAAATCCAAGAAAGCATTTTATTGCTTCGATGAAGTCAGAGGTGAAGTTAGAGGACATTGTTTTTTATAGAAATACATGTAACTTAAAATACAAACGATACAAAATTCTTCACTAATACAAAAATACAATGTTTAATACATGACTTACAGTACAAAACAGCAAACCTCTTCATAAATCAATCTAGGCACAGAACTATACAAAAAAAAAAATTGAAATGATGTCAGATTCATGTATAATTAATTTAGTACCTTTACTCTTAATGTGGATAATCAGAGAAGGTGTTTTTGAATTTGCCCTGATACGTTTTGGCTTCATCAAAGACAGGCACATTCTTGTCCTTACACATCCAGGTGCAGCTGGATGATGATTAATCATTTATATGATATTATTTGCATGTTGAAATATGAGTCTTGGAAGTAATATTTTGCTGACTTATTAACCTAGTCATCCCAAAAGAAGTGATACAAGTGCAGCTGAATCATTTTCAGTAAGAGTTGCTTATACTACGTCACACGACGGAAAGACAAAAAAATCTTTTAGTGACGCAGTGAAATTAAGTTGACGTTGTTGTTTCTGTTTAGTGGTTTTAATCCAAATCGATGATATATTTATGGCATTTCACAAAATCTGATAACAGTCACATGCACCCACTTTCACTTGATTGAAATCAGTTCACTTAAACCATCTGGCATTTCAAAACAGTGGGGAATTTTTAATTCTGCGCCCACATCTGTACCACAGTATTCTCGGTCAAGCATTAGTTCCTGTGTTTGGTGTGAACTGCCACTTCTCTCTCTCTCTCTCTCTCTCTCTCTCTCTCTCTCTCTTCCTCTTCTCCTC
>OMKK01030357.1:8177-59134 GCA_900302305.1 Polymixia japonica | reverse complement strand
ACACGCACAATCTGTCTACAACACCCTCCACCGCCATCATCACCCCTAAACCCTTTCTGGCTTTCAGGTGGCAAGGCGGAACATTATAACCGTCATGGTACGTGTCAGAAAATGGCTTCGTGCAGAAAAACAGGCTCTTCGAAAAACACAAACTGCTTCACCCTTTTTTTTTCTTCTTTTTCTTCCTGTGTATTGCTTTAGAGCTACCGCTACAGAAACAGAGCTTATGGTGGACACGCCAACTCATTATACCCATCAGCTATTCATTTCAGTCCTCAACCCCACAAGCCCATTGTGTTGGAGAGACAAGTATGGCCGCCACTTCCTCGCTCTCCTCCTCGTTAATAGAAAGCGAAGAGAAGCGCGGCTAGAGGCATAGCAGTGTACAGAGCACGAGTGAGCGCAATTTCCCCATCCCTCCCTGTTTTAATAGTCTCATGAAATTTAGATCAGAGGAGCAGTGACGCAAAAACAGCCAAACAGTGGTTGCTATACTCACCTGCCTGTCTCTATGGTTGACTGTAGCAGTCTATCTGGGTGTCTTTCTGTCTGTGTCTCTGACTTAACTATGATCGGTCTGCAAGTCAGACTCAGAAAGCATTCTGAACAGAAAATAAAATAAGATAGTTTGAAGGATCTGCAGCACGCAGGGTCGCTGTTGAGAAAGATAGTGAGTGTATATGGACAAAGAGATTCAGGCGCACAGACAATAACTCAGTCATGCAGAGTTTGAGAGCAGCACATGCCCTGTATCAAACCTCGTAAACCATATCTGTGCTGCCCTGGGTCTCTACAGCAACTTAATTAGGATCAGTATAATCTGTACCTCAGCCCTGTAATAAGCAATCAGCTTCTCCCTGCCGTGTTTTACAGCCTAACCATCAGTAATAAATCCGATGGTATTCAAAACAAGCATCAACCAGGTAATGTAAAAATTCCTCAAATAATTCTTTGAAAATAGGACATCTTCGGGAAAAAATATTGGCATACGGGTGATCTTTAGTGTGTAGGACAGTACAAAGACATCATCAAGGACATGGCATTCATCATAAATAATGCACTCGCGCCGCTTCTGGTATCTTGATTATATGTTAATCTTATAATCAATGTTCCAGCCGGACATTTCAACCCCGATAACATATTACAAATGCTGTAGACGCCTCACTGGAAAAATACACTGAAGCACAGACAAATTAAGAGTAGAAAATGTATGGCATGGTAATAACAGTGTGTTTATGTGTGTATGTGTGTGTTCATTTTTTGGTAGAATCCAATTATCACCTCTTTCTCTGCAAACTAATTTCTCAATGGCACGGTGACAGATCATCTTTAAAAAGCAAAATTTCTAATCACAACACACACCGAAGCAAAGAAAGAAACCCTATGGTCCCTAAAGGCTACAACTTTAAAAACTAGGGCTAGAAAAATATGTAAGATCACCAGTATATAAGCTCATATTGCCTCGTATAACGCTGCTGGTAGAGAGATGGGGTTGCTGCTGCATGATGTTCCGCACACAAAGAATTATGTGATTTCATTGCAAGGCAGAAAATACCCACTTTCCTTCAATCAGGGCATCCAACCCCCCACTCCTCCAACTCCAGCCCAAGCTCCTTCGTCCCCCTCCCCGCCTACGAGCCGCCTTACTAAATGGGGAGAGCAAGAGCGACAGAAGAAATAGGTCACATTTCCAAAAAACATGGCATGGGGTGTTTCAGCCTTTCCACCATCTACCAAGCCTCCTCCGTCTTCCAGCGCTTCATGTATCCATCGTTCTGCTCGCACATATACTTTCTTTTACAGCTAATTCCATTTCTGCTTGGCAGTAATTACCATAACAGGTGGCGACGGGAGCTTATTTTGTGGTTCAGTTTGTTGCCATCCTCGCAGCCTGACCCTTGTTTCTGGCTTTTAATCATTGTGTTCCTACGGGAAATGTCAAGACTGCTGATTTTATAGAAACCGCTGGAGCTCAGTTTGGGTGATATTGCCCTCTTATCCTCCTTTCTGCTCCTGGAAGGTAAAATAACGATGCTCCGCCACTGGTACTGTGACACACACATAATTCAGGCTAGGTTAGGCAATGTCATCTATAGTTTATGAGGCATCAAATGAAAGCAGATCCACTTCAGTTTGCCTTTTATTTTAACCACTAAACTGCTATTGAAATCCATACCATTTAAATCAAGAAAATGTAAGCCTCACTAATGCTGGCAAAATGTACAAAAACTATGGGGCTAATTAATTATGTCTAGGCTGCAATACATCTAATAGGATAAAGTACTTCCATTCACATTCCATCAGTAGGATACAACACAAAAGTGTAGCGTGATCCTTAGTCAAATATCCTGCTTTACAGTATGTAGACAATGGCTTTATATAACTCTCCCTTTCAAATACACATCCCAAAGACACACCGACAGTTTACAGAAGGACTTGAGCAATACAGGATTTTGGTTCGATACTAATGTCAATAACTAGGGAGCAAAATTGTTCTTTAAGTGTAGTTGTTAAAAAGGGCTTAAATAAAGGCTACTTCACCACTAAAATTAAATACTTCACCACTAAAATGAATTAATTAATTACTTAATTCTCATTGTGACCCTCTCTAAGGGCAAATCAATTTTAAATCATGTACAGTAGGTATATACAGGGGCTGTGTAGGTTTAATGAAAATGTGACCTTAAAATGTATGCACTAAATAATTGTGATAAAACATTTTGTGCTCATTTCTATTTGTTTATTGTTGAAGGCATAAATGCCATTATTGATACACCAGTGAGAGGCCTATTTTGGAGGACATCACTGCAGCACACACAGAACGAAGTCAGTATATTAATTGTGTGTCAATTCTCTGTGATCCTAGGTTTCATCTTTTTACTGATTCTATCTATGCTTGTAGGCATAGGAAAGGCTTGGATGTAGCCTATGCACCATTGTTTTCCTTAGATTATTTTTGCCAGGGCACCAGGACTTCCTGAGATGGTGCGGCAGCCTTGATGCTGCAAAATCAGCTAACACTGACATCTTTAAATTGGTGAGAGTTCCTAATAAGCTCCAACCCAATGTACGCACACGCACACGCACACACACACACACTACCCTTCTCTTGACAGAGGCCATATTTGTGTTTAGATACCATAAAATGACAACCGAAAGAATATAATGTAGACCCCAATTGGGTTTTTAATGTGGTTATCTGGTTCATTGTTTCTGATATACTAAATAAATAGGCAAAAGCTCTCATCATTAAAATTATCATGAATGAAAAATGATACACAATTGTTTTATATACAGGCAATCTTTAGACTTTAGTCTTTAAAGGCAGTCGTGTCCTTTTCCAACATGGGAAGCCATAGTGACCACAGTATGGTCGTAAGTGTCAGTGTAAGTTGGGTTCGCAAACTGAACATTCAGAAGCTAGATTCTAGGGGGGCATGGTTGCACAAGCTAGCTTGTTTGTTTACTCTCCAGCTAGCTAGTAAAATAGTTTGAATTCAAATAGAGCATTGCTCTTATTCAAAATGAATTCTAAAATAACCAAAGGCCATTATGTGAGCATACTGTGAGCTTCCCATTTCTGAAAAGGGCTCAAACGATAGCCCTGAATGATTGTATTGGAGCCTGATATTGAGATATGCTGCACTGGCAAGTTTCAAAGTATTGAACCGATCGTTGAAATTATGCCCTATATTTGTCACAATCGTGCCAGACTATTGATAAATAGGACCTAACTTCAAAAATAGCAAACCTATCCTTTAACTACAAATGAGAATTTCTTTGAAATTGCAAGTTTAACAGGAGAAATGGCATTATGTGAGCACAAGCAGAGAAGAAGGTAACATAAGGGAGAAGCCGGAGAAAAACAGGAGTGTTAGCAGGTATGCTAGCTGGGCGGTATTTTGGTATTCTGCATGGCACCGCCCCCGCTGGAGAATAGCTGGGAAAACCCTTCTACGCAAACTTCAGATAAGGAGGCGGGACACCTGACCACTAAATAAGATAACGATACTCAGCAAAAGCATTTAAAATCCTGAAAATGAGTGGGAGCGATAGAAACCCTGAAATTGGACTCCGGGTCAGTGCCTCCCTCATTCAAACAGGTTCAGTTTCCTGCTTTGTCCAGCCTCACTCTCAAAAGGAGAAGGGTGTGTCCATGCACATGCATGGTTTCAGCCAACTCTGCTTCCCATAAATAACCACTGTCAAAGCCTACAGCTCAAGGACATGCAATAAATGCCTCCTTATATAGAAATTTTGATAAAACCAAGCCTTAATATCAATCCATGTATTAAGTTTTAGCACCTTCTAGGCCACACCAGTTAACCAAGTAAATAATGATTTGCTGCAACTAGCATTGGAAAATAGCCCATTTCTTCAAACAATATACAGGTGGGTCCCATAGTAAAAACTACTATTAAAGATTAAGTGACTGAGGCCGAACCCTTAAAACACATAATACAATTACTTTTTAAACCTAAAACTACCAAATAGGCAGGGGAAACAATGTAAAACTAGCCAATAAGAAGCCTCAAAGTGGGACAGTGGACGTTGAGCAGAAGCGCTGTAAAGAAGACAGCGGAGTGTGTGAGCCTGTGAGTGTGACATGAGATGCTGTTCTTAATGAGACAAAAAAAAAAACATGAGGAATGCACAGAAAAGAAAGCCCAATAAAGACTTGTGTGGCTGTTTGCTTGAGACCCTTCAGACTCAAGGGCACACAGGACTATGAACTAGTGAGGCTGCATGAGCAGTGAGCTAGAGGGGAAAAACAAGACGCCATTTTGAAAGGGAATCAGACTGGGTTATTCTGTTGCAAGTCTATATCCTAACAAGTTAAGTGCACCAGTGCCTGTGTGGAAGGGCACTAGCTAGTGTGCGCTGTATGTCAATGGCTCATTCCATGCATTACTTAACAAATGGAAATCCCCCAATCAACCCTGCCCACTTATTTTCCGACGCGATGGAGGAAGCACAGTATTTACTGAGCAGGCCTACCCTATGCAAACTCAGCATTGGACCTAGGTGGACGCCACTCATTGCTACATGCTGTTTATCACTTAAGAATAACATTGCTTATTTCTCAGCTTGTAATTGTTTAATATACATTATGTGTATAAACTGTCTAGATTAAATGAGTGTCTGAGATGGAGACAAATGTCCAATTAAGTATTCAGTATATATTGTTTTACAAATTGAACTTGAACTACATAATGTCTGCTACTACTGGATGAAAACCTTGTTTCTCCAAAAGTTGGCTTATCAAGAATGAAGAAAAACCTCCTTGTTTTCAGTTTTGTAGCCATGCATTTTTTTGAATTATATCGTACAATAGGTTTAGAAATGGGCTGTCCCAGGAGCATGCAAATTGCTGAGGACCATCAGAACTGTCTATTCACATATAAAAGTAAAACACGTTTACACACATTATCAGAAATAATAAAATGTAAATTTATCTTTAAACTTTAGGCTATTCGCACATTATGGAACATGTATCCAATGCAATGTTGTGGTGAATGTAATATACCCAAAGGTGCTACCCAACACATCTTTTTTTTATTAGTTTTAAAAGAATGCTTCAAGCATGTCCTTAATCCTTTTTTCCAAAATTCAGCAGATCAAAGAATTAGCATTTTTTAAAGCCAAACATGTTGCAACCTATGAAGATTCCTAATCAAAAGCAGTGACGTTCCAGACAGTGGAATCATTTGTTAAGCACATAAAAAGCTATCAGAAGTTTTTTTTTTCTTTTGCATTGTTAAGCATTCAGTATAACTGCTGAGCAGCACACAAGGGGAGAAGCAATTAACCCATCATGGCCTATTTGCATGCCTCAGAATCCCATTTCCATTAAGCTTTATTATCTCCTCATTACACATCAGGAAGTAAGTTAGACAATAACAAAAATTAGGAAACCAGTGGTAACTAAAGGAATTCTTTAGGCTATAACACCCATATGACATAGGACCAACGGGAAGTGTGATTAAATATAAAAACAATGTGAGAACAACAGAGATCATATAAGCTATTTACTACCTGGGGGGCCTATCTGGCTGGTTGAGTCATAGTGAGCTAATATTCACTTTGTAATATCACACAGTGCTCAAGTAATCAGCTGACCTGAACTACCTCCCTGCATTAGGTGCCTTTTGCTTATTAGTGAGATTAATGGCTGGTAGGATGAAGGCTTTCGCTTGCTCACACACAAACATCATGCACATGTTAGCATTCAAACTGTAGGTGGGCCTCTCTCTCATTCTGTCTCACACAAACACTCACACACACGCACACAAACAAACCCACACGCACACATGTGGCCATAACAGGGCAACAGTTTACAGCTTTCACACCATTGTCTCCCAAACTGCTGGCATTTACTGACATTAAACTTCATTCAACCCCTATATGAGGGGATACAAAGAGCAGACTAACATCTCCTCCTGGTTATATGAGCATGGCATTTCTAACATGACATGTTACAATAGTATAGGAAATTGCTGCCTCAATGGGGCAGGCTATCTTATAACAAATTGACTGTAAATTTCAATGTATTAAACGTTATGTGCTATTTTGGTCTTGGCCAAATGATTCTGATCTCATAAGTGGTCTCAAATTTCCAGATAAACTGACATAGACATTATGACCCAAACATAATTTTTCCCCTGACATGTTTGTGTTATGTGCTGCTTTGAGTATGTAGAGGATATTTTATAATTATTTCTCAGTGGGTAAAAAAAGCATTCAACCATAGGATATTAAACATATAGAAACTGTGATAGATTTCCAGTGTTTTAATGAGAAAAAATATATATATACTGAATTGATGTTTGGTTGACATTCAAAACTAACTCTTTATAAGCCTATGTCGAGTATGGACATGCCATCTTAACCATCCCTCTGGGTCTATATGGATTATTCATAGCTACAGTAACAAATCGTGAGGCCATTCATTATTTACAGATAGTTCAAAGGGTAGGCATTTTATAGTAGATAGACCTTTCCACGATGTGATATTAGGACGGGAGGGTCAGCGCAGCGGCGCTCGGGTGTAAACAGAACTCAACTTGTTTGGACTGCAGGGCACGTGGAGCCACGCTTTCCCTCCTCCAGAACGTAAATGATCATTAACATCATCATAACAAACACATGCACGCCACATGAAAGGTCACGAAAGGGCCTACTATATCAGAGCCACGCATGACATGTTAATGACCTTTATCAATAGCGTAGCCTATGTGAGCTATTCACCAACAAAGGCTGCTTTATCAAAGAGGTTGTCGTTAATGAAATAAGAAACACTCGTCGATAAGCACCTTCGGGGAATGTAGGGTTATTACCGCCTTTATTTGTGGAAAGGAGAGGCGAAGTTTTTGACATAGAGGGCGATATTCTGTTCTCTCGGTAATGTAAACAAACATGTCTGCGACTTTGAGACATTGTTGCATGCAGTACTCAGTTGCAACGATGTAACAAAGTGACAGTTGATAGCCTACATGTAAGTGCCATAATCGTTTTTTTGGGGTGGCACACGGCTTCCCCCGGCTCTTGCGCAAGAACTATAGGCGAATTCCTATCAAAACAGGAAGCTTGGGTCCAAAACGGTGAACAGACCACTGGCACCAAGCACCAAATCATGCAAAGCATAAAACCGATTATTACATGGCCCAATGACACGAAATTTCTCTTACCTGCTTTCCCCGATAGAATAATCGTTGCTGCTCTGGATTTACATTGAAAATCTCTTGTATTTTCAACCGTAAAGACTCAATTTTGGTCAATCTGGAAAGATCTTCAATGGTTCGCGTCTCCTTCCCGTCAATAGTACGAATTTGAATCCACATCGTTGCACCGCCCTACTATAACCGAAATGAATAACAGAAATTTGTTTTTAAACGAATAAGGGTTTGGGGGAAAGGGGGATAAAGATGTAAATGTTCAGTGTTCCATTGCGTTTTCCTCTGCAGGGGCAGAACGGTTCATGCAGGAGGTGTCTCACATGGGGTCGGGGCGCCAAGCAAATCTCGCGAAATAACATTTAAGCGAGTACGATTTGCAATTAAAGGCACAGTTCTCCTTTCAATCCTTGTGAAAGATAACCAAATGAGTAGGATACCAGTGAATTCGAAAAAATGTAGAGGGCAAGACTGTCGTATTCGTTAATTTGCATGATTAATGTGTAATAACTGTATCGACGTTGGTGTGTGGTTATAGTTTTTACACTATCTTTTTAAGATACGCTTTACACAGATAAAATATACAATCCTTATTTTATTGTATACAACTTTAATGCAACCTAGTTCGTTACTTCATTAAAGTGATTTAATATAAATATTTGTTAAACTAGGGTACATCACGTTGTGTTCGTAATTAACAACGTAATGAATTATATACAATTGTAATGTACAATATTCAAAACTCGATGTCTAACCTCGATGATGTAGTGGTTTAAAATGCATGTGATTTGTTGTCTGGAGTTTTTCAGCATCCACAACTATCTTAACATCCACATAACGGAAGTGCATGTGAAACTTCGCAAAATGTAAATCAGTTATTCAGGGTGGAGCTAGCAACTTTGTAATCATCAAGAGTAGAAATAAATCCATCTGACCACTATACAATTAGATCACTGAAAAATATGCTTTCACTTTTTGTTCTATCTAACAACTAAACGTTGGACTTTAACTTGACAGTATATCATTAGAGAATAGCCACGCATAGACCATGTATTACATTCTCTTGAAATTCCTAATTTCATGCAATATATGTCTGATGTTGTGCTGTTATGAATGTATGTCATAAATAGGTTGTAAACACCCCATACTCCCCTGCCCAACCCCCAAGCTCCACCTACAGATACTACCCAAATACAAACCCAAAGGCAATATTCTTCACACGCACTTATCTACGCTTATCTGGGCCTATGTTACATTATTGTTTAGCGGCATCTAGCGGTAAAACGTAAGACGGCTATTTAGTTTCCACGCCACATGGGACAGAAGCATCTCCCCGTGACTTATGTTGTTCATATATGTCACCTACTATAAAAGTTATAAGCCGCTCTTTAAGTCGTATTTTGAAGTCCTTATCTCACTATTGTACACAGTAACTTCTATGTAATATACAAAGATAAAAATGCATGACGTCGGTTACATTCAAAATGGCACTCTATGCAGTTTGACAATGAGTCAAATAATCGTGGGGTCAAAACACTGAATTGTTCGTGCGCGCGAACAGTGTCGTCGTTAGAAACCAAAATACAATCTGTGACACGCGACGACGTCAGTTGTAAATGTGCGCAAATTGACGTAGTCGCGTGTCACAGAGGGGTGAAGATGGATAACGTTGCAATGTTCTTCAACCGAGATAGAGTTGCGGTTTACTTTATTTTTGTAAACCCAACAGTTTTAGGATAATATCTGCAACACGGCGCAATTTTGTCTCAAAAGTAAAAAAAAAAGCATGCAGTGTTTACGGGCTGTAAAGTAGCTGTCAACGAGCAAAGGCTAGCTGGTTATGTAGACGGCTAGTGTAACGATGAGCTGAAATCTGTAGTCGGATAATCAGCTGTTTTGGCTAACGTTTCTTTTGCCCACTTGCTGTCATTGGCATCACTCTGTGCACTTGCTGTATGTGGTGCCCGTGTCATTTTTCAATGCCAATTATTTTATTACCACACATTTTCACTAATGCACAGTGAACGCAGCAATTGCAGGCCTCGGACTGGAGACAATAGCAGGCTAGCAGCTAGCAAGCTGCCGAGGTAGCCGAGGTAGCTAAGAGCTATCTTGTGTGGTGCGTGTCTGGAGTCGCACTGAAAACGCCGAGGTATGTTTAACTAACGCCAGCTCTCTTCTCTCCGGTCAGCTTCAGTGCCTTATTTATAACACGTGATCAGCAAAAGAGACGTACGTGATCAAGTATAATACAGATCCATATACAAGCAAAAAGACTTTCAAACTTTCCACTTTTTGGTGTTTCTTAAGTAACCCTGCTGTTTGCTAGCTCGCTACCACTAGCTAACTCCAAGCTAGTTAGCCTAGAAGTCGCTGGGAAAGAAAAGTTGATAAACATTAGGCAGGGAAGGTTAGTTAGCTAAAACTTGGACACAACTGCATGATGTAAAAACCTGCAGTACTTTATCATTTACCTTCATGAATATCGTAGGCTGTCATGGCGTTAGGAACTATTTTAGCAGCAAACTTGGATAGCTACCTTGATGTAATGTTAGGTCTCGCATTTCACCACATTAAATATGTGGCGGTGAAGTGTTTACATCTTAGAATAATGGTCTGCCCTGTAATGGCTGTTTTTTCGTGCCTTGGGAGTATTGTTTCTAGTGCATTGTAGTACAACAATTCCCTCCCTTTAAATTGTTTGTAAAAGTACAGATGGTACAGTTTACTATAAGTGACACCTGTTACCCACCTTAGGTGCCTGCACCGGGTGTCCGCATCATGGACCACGGGGATATGACAGACCTGACCACAGCAGCTTGTAGTCACCAGCTGTTCCATAACCAAGACCTGATTGTGACTGAGCCAGGCTTAGAGTCTCAGCTGCCCAATGTCCACATCATGTCTTCCTCGGACCCCAAATGGCATAGCAGCAGCACCAAATGCACAGACCTGATCATAACTGAAGATGGGCTCAGTAATGGCACATGTGAGGTTGAAACTATGGTAGAGTCTCACTGTGTTAGCGGCAGTGGAGATGTTACAACTGTTGGTGACCACCTTGCACTGAGCAACGACGGTATGTCAGAGATATCCAACAGTGACCTGTCACTGCCTGAGGTCTGCATCTCCACTAACAGCGCCAGCTTTGAGGAGGATATGGACTATGAGGTCCAGCAAGCTTATAGGATATTTACTGGCTTCCTCTTGGACAAGCATAAAGGGATCACCAGCCCATTCCTCCATCCCATCGGTCACTTGGACGCCCAGCATGGCATTGGAGGGGTCCGGGGACGGGGCCAGGCTCAGCTCAGACAATCCATGTGCCTGCGGAGAATGGAGGAGAAGTTTGTCAGCCAGGAGTATGATACTATCACAGAGTTTGTAGCAGACTTCAGGCTGATGTTGGAAAACTGCTACCGCTACCATGGGGTGGACCACTGGATCTCTAAACAGGCCCAAAAGCTGGAAATCATGCTAGAGCAGAAGCTTACATTATTGTCCAGGTAAACAACACATAATTCACTGCAGAACAAAACTCAGAGCTAACGTTTTCAAAAGGTTATGCCTTTAAATCTCTGAGGCCCAAAATGTTTTCATATGTATAGCACTTAATAAGTAAATGGTGCAAGCCACTAATCCAATTCTGGCCAAGAAGCTTAAGTTTTGCATAAGCATTTATAAAACCATGGGTATAAATAATTCAATTCAATTATTTATGTTCAAGAAAAACATGCTTTGCATTCTAAAAACTTTCTATGGTAGAACTGTTAGCAAAAAGCTATTCCATTTCAGCATGATTGATCAAATCTATTTTACTGGTTGTTCAGCAAAGTCAGAGTTCAAATAATCATATTTATTGATCATATTTATGTCTTTTAAACAGCTGCTTTTGCTTATTGAGCAGTCGGTGTTGACATAATGTGTTCTCATTCTATGAAGCAAGTCCACCCATGACAGGACTTTTCTCATGCTGACAATTCTCTCTTAATCAACCCAACTAGGACTCTGCGAGAGAAGACAACATTGGCAGTGACCTCTAAAGGACGTTTTGGTGCCGAGGAGGAGCGGAGTTCAGGGGGCACTTCCACCAGAAGGAGGTCGGCACCTCGCAGCCTGGCTACCATCACTGTCGGTGGGCATGAGTCTGTCATGGTTCAGGCCCTCCGGCTGGAGGAGCAGCAGAGAGCCAAGGAGGAGAAGAGGTGAGTGAGTATGTTAAAGACTGGATAATGATTGCTGCCATAGTATGTCCTGTTGCGTGCTTAAATATTACAAGAACTGAAAACTTGTTAAAAATTAAAATAAGTCAACCAGCCATTTCTGTACTGTGGCTTTCCAGGCAACGTGAGCTGGAGAAGAAAGAGGCAGAGGAGATGTCAGCTAAGGAGGTGGAAGAGTGGGAGCAGAGCTTGCTGTCACAGGCCTCCCCTCAAACTGTGGACACCCTGTGGGAACTCCCCGCCATTGGGCACTTCCTCTGCTTGGCCCAGACTGCCCTTAACCTCCCTGAGATCGTCTTTTATGAGCTGGAGCGCTGTCTGCTGATGCCCCGCTGCAGCCTCTTCCTCTGCAAGATCATGTCCTCTTTGCTCTGCCCGCCCCAGAGGAGGGCCACCCTGCACCGACGACCTGCCCTGCCCTACCGCCGCTGGGAGTCGGAGCTCAGGCAGCGGGTCTTGGGCTGGTATCGGGCTCTCGGGGCCTCTCGTGATCAGCCGGGCCGGGCCGAGCAGCTTGGACTCTGCCACCAGTTCTTCAGCATCCTGGGAGAGGTCAGTCCCTTGGAGGAGACACCCTTTCACCTGCTGCCGTTCCACCAGCGAGTATGGCTGCTAAAGGGGCTGTGCGACAATATATACGAGACGCAAAAGGATGTGCAGGATGCTGTCTTAGCTCAGCCCATCCACGAGTGTAGGGAATCTATTTTGGGCTATGACAGTATGGAAAATGCCTATATACACTTTCCACATTTCTGTGGGGCAGATTTGAGAATATACTGCCAGAGCCCTAGTACACCCCCTGACTTCCCCTTCCCCCCTGTGTGGGTGAAGAGGATTGAAATCCAGCCAGGGACAGAGGGCGAGGAGTCAGATGGGGTGAAGGAGGGTGTAGAGAAATCTGAGACAGGGTGTTATAGGGTCTCCGGGGAAACAGGGGAGTCTGAAGGCTCTGGGAAGGAGAAGGAGGAGAATCATACAGTTTTTAAAAGGGAAAATGGGGGCAGGGAGGAGAAGAACGAGAGGTTTAACTCATGGTCACTGAAGGTGGAGGAGGAGGAGTCTGATTCAGGGTCCTCTGATGAAGATGAATCCAGTGAAGACTCTAAATCCCACTTGAAAATGCACACTAACTCTTCTTACTCTCTATCGCACAATAAAAATCCTCTCAGAGGAAGTGTTGGGAAAACCATTTTTAAGAAAGAGCAAGCAGAGCACCAGTCCAACAGACTCACAATTAAACAGGAGCTGGGCTCCTCAATGGACTCAGGACGCACCATCAAGGCAGAGACCCAGGAGCCTTGTCTCAGTGTAGGAGAGCACAGCTACACGGGCAGGTCCCCTGCTCGCTCCAAGAACCTGGCTTCACCAGTCAGAGCAACAGAGGTCAAAATGGAGGGAGGAGGTCCTGCTCAGGAACGCCATATGTCTTCCTGTTTGGAATGTTCTAGAAGCAACACTGATAACGTTAAATCTGAGCAGCACAACTGTTGCTGTGGCACTTCAGGGGTGGCAAGCCGGTTGTCCTCTGAGAGCACTCAAAACTCGAGCGAAGAGAGGGTAAATGACAGGATCCGGACAAAAAAAAAAAAGCGGAAGAAAAAACGAGAGAGGGCGCACCTGCCGGAGGTGAAAGGGGAGCACAGGCAGCTGCGGCGTTTGGACACGACAATGGTTTGCCAAGCCCAGGCTGCCAAGCCCACCATACGGAGAGCTGCCTCAGCAATCAAGAGAAAAGACAAGAGGAAAAAACACAAGGCGGGTGAGGAAAAAGCTTGCAGTTCTACCCTCCCCTCTCCAATTCAGTTTGCCCCCAAGAGATGTAATTACATACTGATTCATTGGTAAAAGGTAAAATATGGGATAACTCATGAAAGATTATATATTTATATAGACGATAACGATACCTTTTCATTTCAGCAGTGTCTCCATGTTAAAATTGTAATCAAAACAAATAAAGTCTCCTGTTTCTCATTGACAGGAAAAAAAGTTGAGTCTTCGAAGAAAATAAAAGGTGAACCCGAGGTTGAGCCATCATTTAAGGTAGTCACACCTCTGACACAATACAGTTGCTAATTTCTTCAGCAGGGCCTTTCTTGGTTGCTATAGTTCCCTTTCCTTATTGATATTTTCATAAAGCATTGCTTGTAATGTGTCTCTCTTCCTCCTTTTCTCCCCTTCCTCTTTGTCTCCATGTCTTTCTTTTTCTATCTCTGTTTCTCTTACTGTGCCTCCGTCTGTCTAGTTGGTGTGCACCAGTCTGGAGGAGTTGCGGGATCTGATCAGTAAGACTGAGGATGAGCTTGATGAACTGGAGAGCACCAAAAAGAGATCGGTAAGTGGTTGTTGTCTGTTTTAGGAACTTTGTATCATTGTGTTTTGGTGATGTAAGTAATGTACTTGGATATTTCCTCACGTCGTCAATATCAATGACTTGACTGAGCAGCTGTTTTTTAACACAGGGCCGGTGGTATTTCAGGAGAGAAGCAGTGAAGGATCTCCACATCACTCTAATCAGACTACTGAACGAGCTCTCGCCCTGGGAGCCCAAACTGGTCAAGGCCTATCAAAGAAACAGGTAAAATGTATTGACTTCCATTAAGTAATGAAATGAGAACTTTTAAACCTAGTAGTATTATTTTTGTAGGCATTCGATTGTTTAGGGTCTGCTGAGCAGGACTCAGTGGAGCTGAATGATTTTGCTAATGTGATTGTGTGTTCCTTTGATTTAACAACACTTTTATAGCTTTTTTTAATAATGATTATTATTGGATTAAAAGGACATCTTGCCTCTTCGCTTCCCTCTTTTACCTCTTTCTTCTGCTCTACACATCAGGCTCCGTTTGAAGAAGGAATTTGATGACTTCAAGAAGCATCCGGACTACAATTACTTTGTGCGTGAGGAGTGTGTGTCATCGTCATCAGATGATGAAGATGGGAGCGAAGGGAAGGAAGTGTGTTCACTCCCTGATCACTATAGAGGGACTGAAGAGGAAGACCTAGAGCATGCTGTCCCCAGAGGCCTTTGGACTGGAGGTGATAAAAATCATAAACGCATTCACTAATACAGACTGATTTAGTCACTATGTTCTATCAGGAATTTAAATGTACTCAATAATAGGCCGAGAGTTTTTTTCTTAAAACATATACATGAACATTTGTAGTAAATGTTTTGGGGATTTCTTTCACAGGAAACTCAAGGCAGTTTGTGGCTGAGTCTGCTGGGGGCAGCATGGTGACCTACATTAACCCAAACCACCTAAAACACCCTCTGAGCAGCACAGACGAGGACATTAATCTTCTGCAGAGAGGCCAGACAGGAAGCACCAGTCTGACCTCGACCCCTGACTCTGGATTGGAGCCTAGATCTGAACCAGGCAGAACGGACCAATCCAGGGATGCAAACCCAGCATGGGCAGCAGCGGCTCCAGTCCAAGCCTCGCTGGGACCCAGACCCACCATCCTTCACCCAACTGTCGGACTACCTAAGGGTTACACGCCCATCCCCACCCTGCTGGCTAAGAGTGTGGGAAACAAAGTGACCTTAATGAAACGGCCAACTGACTACCTGGGGGTCAGCAGCCATATTGGGCAGAGCAAAGGGCGGGTGTGCTCCCTGCCTACCTCTGTGGTGGCGACCACAACACCTCATCAAGCACAAAGACCTCCATCTCAGTCCCAGCACAACTCCCACAAGATGCACACACAAGGACAACAGCAAACACATGTAGATAAACAATCAGTAATCGCCACCACAACAGCAGCTCTTCCAAAACCCCCACAGGCCAAACTGACCCAGGTAGCTGTACCAAAGAGTCCTGTCCAAGTGGTGTATAAAGTACCTGAAGAGCTGGGCCACCTTTTAAGGAAAGACAGCAGCAACCCAGTCAAGATATCTGTTCAGCCCATCGTGGACCAAAACACTGGGGAGAAGGTTATGCAGCAAGTGGTGATTCTACCCTCTAACCTTCTCATTCAAAAAAATGAAGAGAAGGTGTCTTCCCAATATCTACAACCACAGTCTAAAAGTATCCAGGCTCCCATTTCTAAAGTGGCTGGCCCCTTATGCATGTCCACCAATGTGCCTGGGTTTACCATTCCAGATGGCAGAATCCCTGTTCAGCAGGTGGCTCCTCTAAAAGATGCCAGGACAGCGAGGATTCCATCTCCCTCTGTTTCCCCTTGTCTGCAGCAGAACCCTGTAAACACAGCAGGGCTCAAGGTGGCACAAGCCTGCAGTTTCCAAGATGGCGCACCACACGGTGTCATGCCAAGCCAGTTCATCACTACATCCGGTGCAGTTCCTACTGATCCTATTACGCCCACAGACCCAAAACAGGAGCTGAAGACGGTGTGCATCCGTGACTCGCAGTCTATTCTTGTTACTACGAGAGGGGGCAACACGGGTATAGTCAAAGTTCAGACGTCCTCAGACCAGACAGCATCTGGGTCATTACCTGCCAGTCCAGTCATCACTATCTCCCCTCAGTTCAAAGCCTTCCTAGTGTCTAAGACTTCTCCCCCTCTTTCTCCTGCTCCTTCTCAAACGTCCTCTTGCACAATCCCAGCAGCGACAAGCATCTCAACAGTGCAGCCTCAGAAGCAGGCCCCTTCAGTTTTAAAGTCCCCAACTGTCACAGCTTCACTGCTCACTGCAGTCACTGGCAGTGCTCCACTTGCAGGCCCAGTAAGCCAGACCACTGGCACCACTGTTACCTTAAGCAAAACCCACAGCTCATCAGGGTCTATTGTAACAACAAGGAGTGGGCAAGCAGCACAGACAATAGCTGCCAGTTCCCATCTGCATTCTTCACTGGTAAAAGGCACTGTGATTGTCCCGTCACTGAGTGGCTCTGGTACTCCCCATGTCCCCACACAGACACAGTTCATCAACAAGACTGGTATGAAACGGGCCAGTACAGATGAGAGGTCCCAATTTACTAAATTTATCCTGGTCACTCCCTCTTCTTCGTCTTCGTCTTCATCCTCCTCAAATGCAACTGTACCAAAAGTCACTTCCTCTTCAACAACACCACTTCCTGGTTCAAGAGTAATGTTCATCAGCCAGTCTACAGCAGCATTGCCCACCACCACGTCCATAGGAAGCATTCCAAAGCAGGCGCTAGCAACAGGGGTTAGTGGACAACCACTGACTACATCCTTATCAAGTGAAGCGTTGAAAATGGGCTTAAGCCTGGGCCACCATGTGGGCAGTATTAACTCAGAAGCATTGTCCAAAATTAAGAACCTGCCGTCAGGTGGGTTGGTTTGTTGGATTTCAGTTTTAGCTGCATTCCTCACAACCTTTGCTGTATTTCGTACTAAATTCTTATTTGCTGCAACATTACAATGTTATTGTATTGTGTTTTTTTTTTAATGTAGATTGAGAAGCATTTTTTTTTTAATCTGCCTATGATGACTTCTTGTTATGGTTGATTTTGTTGAGGTGTGATGCACAAATCAATATCTCGATCTCGTTTGTCTGTAGGTGTTCAAATCTGTCTGCCAGGACGGACAACAAGCCTTGGGCAGACCATCGATGCCCTGTCCCAGTCTCCTAAAAGCACGCCACTGTCTGAGTCAGGCCCTCTAGCAGCAACATCCACTGGATTGGTCTTAGTCAAGTGTTCTAATATGGTCACCAGCAGTGCTGCCCAGCCTTCCTGTCCCTCTCCCCTGACCGCCAGCTCTCAGCTCCAGGGTATTTCTCCCTTCAATGCAGTCCCCCAGCCAGACTCTCCCAGGACTGTATCTACTGTTGTCACTCCACCCCCAGGATGCATCATGAGGCAAGACCTCGGTCTGACCAGAGGTCTGCTGGCCAGCAACGTGCCTGCTCCAGGCACTACCACAGCACAACTTAACCCAACCAAAACCACCGCATTCACCCTGCCCAACCAGTCCCAAAATGTCTTAAGTAGGGTTGGCACTGCACCTCAACCAGTCACGCCCTCGCCTTCACCCGCTTCCATTGTCACCCACACATCTGCCTCCTTTGTAAAGCCTGCCAGTATGACTGGTAACACCAACCCTTTCACAGCTACCACTACCACCCCGGCTACCACCACTACTGCTGGCACAATCCAGCAGAAGATAGTCATTAACACCACTGCCCCCCTTGCTGCTGGCACACAGATCCTTCTCAACAACACTTGCTTTGTGGTCCCTCCCCAGGGTTTAGGTCCAGGCAGCCATGTCCTTATCATCTCCAGCCCTGCACCACAACAAGTGCCTAGTACCAGTACCGCCACTCCACCCCAACAGGCTGGCCCAGTCCCTGCAGCCCCACGAGCCACGTTTCCTGGGTCACCCCCACCTAGGTTGCCTGGTGTGCCAGCCCTAAGCTCTCCTATTGTGGCATGCACACCTGCAGTTGGTTCCCCTGTGCTAGCAACTACCCCCAATGTAGCCCCAGTCAGACTAGCAAGAACACCAGTTCTGGGCTCACCTTTATCATCTAATGCAACAAAAATGGTGTCGTCTCTGCCAAGGTTACCAGCTCCCCAAGACCTAGTGTCACCTGTTGTAGGAACTCCTACCCTGGTCTCAGCCCCGCCTAGGTTAGCTAGCACGCCAGCCCTAGTTTCACCTGTGAAAACCAGTGCACCAGCCCTTGGCTCAACCCTACCTACTTTAAGGTTACCTGCTGGCACACTTAAACTAGCCCAGTGCCCTCCTTGTACATCCACCCTCTCACCAGCCCTAGCTCCTCACTTACCTAGGTTCCCAGCGGCTCCTTTATCCTTGTGTATCTTACCCAATACACCTGCCGTTCCCCTGCCCAGCCCTGTTATGCCAGCTCTAGCCCCTCTTCCCTCAGTTGTACCCCAGTCTTCATCTGTGTTAGCAGGCACACCAGGTCTGTCTCCTCAACAAGGTGTATCAGTGGCCACCCTGGGCCCAGGCTTACAGCCCCAGCAGACAGCACTTAGAATCCCAGCACCTTCTACTGCTACCAGTGCAATACAGCAGACATGTCTGTACACAGGATTGGCCAACACGTCCATTAAGCAACAGGTGGCAACAGCTGTGCAGCCGATACTAACAGGTACCCGGACACAGGTATTGCCAACGGTGGCTGTCCAACCAATTGTGGGCACGGTGTCCAGGATGCAGTCACTTCCTGTTGCTACAGTTCAACCAATAGGAGGTGTCGTCAATAGCTTTCAAGTATCGCCCGTGGCAAACATTGCTCCATCCAGCAACACTGTAATAATGACTCAAGCACAACCAATCAGATCTCTGAAAACAAATGAGACCATCCATCCACCTGTCGTTCTGACAAATCAGGCACTGGGAAAGCCCTCCCTGCAGATGTCTGCCTCAGTCAGGCAAACTGATGTAGCATCCAAGCTGCTTGTTAGTCCGGATGGTTCTGTTTTGAACACAGTTCAAGGCCAAGTCAACCCAGCTGGCCTGCCAGCTTGCCCCAAACCATTAGCTACACTGGTTGTCCCGCCTAGTAGTACCACTGGCAGAGCACTGCCCACCTCCCACATAAATAATTCCTTTTTACAGCCTGCACAGGCAGACGCAAATGAACCATAAACTGAGACTGTGAGCCAACTAATGTGAGGACTTGGCCCGACACCACTTGGTCTGATTTTCCAGCTGCTTAATTTTGTGAGGGCTTACAACCATTGCTTCTAGTAGTCTGTAGTTTGAGTCAGCATAACTTAAATTGTCTATGATATGGTAGGTTAAACCACATGGTTGGGTAATACTATAGGTACACGGTATACTTAATCCAAGACAGCAGACTACAAATCGATACTGTGATGGTTTTCTAATTTCTGAAGTGAAAAACTCTTGGGGTTGTCCTCACATGAATGTTGCAGACGCTTTTTTAATGTTTCATGGCCAGTAATAAGAAATATTGTAACAAATAAATTGGCAGGGTAGACAAAAATGGATCTCAACTGAATGTGTTTGTAATATTTTTCATTGACATTAGATACTGCTTCAAGAAATTATATTTATTGAAATTCCATGGATGCATAAGTGCATATGTTTATCTGTCAGTTGCAACAATACAATACAGTGTCAATATCAAAATTCTATAACATTGACCTTTTTTTTCAACCAATAACTTTGAAAAATACGTTTTACATTTTAGGAGTATAAATAAACTAATAGATGAATTTGTAATACATGTTTGAGCTCATATAAAATGTTTTGAAGTTACGTTTATTTATTTTTACCATATAGATTTTTCAAAAATATTTAGTGGGTACATTTTCATTGGTTAAATGTGGACATTTCTGCATGGAAATAAACAATGCAACTGTCCCCTATTAGTGTGTTTGGAGTGCTTCATTCTAGCCTGATTCTTTGTCAATTCTGTTTTTGGTTGTGTATGTAAACAACCTATATACATTGTGGGCATAAACTGGAATCATTTCTACATACTTTTCAAAATAAATTATAGACAGACATCTCATCATCTGAGCAGTGGTATAATTATAAAATTGTAAAGGTTAATAAAGAAAAGGTTAATAAAGAAATTAGAACAACAGACAAGATAAACAGCATTTGCTTTTCCTCTTCAGAAGCGCGGGGCCTTCAAGGGGAATAGGGAGGAGGTAGTGGCCCTGTTGAAATCTTCTCATAGGCAGGAGGGGCATTAGGAACCTGGAACACATTGGGGCAAACAAAGGAACTGTTCAATGTTCAATAGATGAACTTCTTGAAACTATGGCAATAGAGATGGGTATGAATTATTTAATATTGTATTCTTTTGGTTGTTTTCATAATTGACTTAATCTTAACAGCTATTTTAGTATTTCCAACAGCACCTCTCATATGAGAAGGTACTCAATGCCATCTGCCCCCTCACCACCTATGGAAATATATGTAGTTTAATCCCCGCCTCTAGTCTGGTGACATAATAATCTCTCTTGAAGGCAGCCATTGCATCAACCTCACGTGTACAATACTGTGGTCATCACCCCCAGGGTTTGTACTGAACAATTATCCTGTGAAGTTGGTTTTGGGTTGTAGTGAGTTTAAATTCCATCACCCTAGTTGGTTCACTGGAGAAGTATTGAATTGACAGAAATAATTTAGATTCCTGTACATCAAACCCTACTTCCATTTAGTTTCTCAATCATTGAACACCATCATTAGTGTTGAATATGTTGATTTTTACATCCCAGTGAATTATACTTTCAATTTTATTCTATTTCCTACCATCCACTCACGCCCGACTTACAAAATACATTGGATCAGACAAAGGAGACTGGATGCAAGGGAAAGGCGTATCTGTCTTCCTGTCACTTACCGCAGGTCGGAGGCTGCCAAAGTCACTAAGAGCCATCTTGTTATCAGCTGAGGGTCCTGCCTCACTGTACTGACCTCCTGTGTAGCCCTGTGACCCTGGTCTAGGGCTCTGCAGACATATACGTGTATATATACAGTATATATATATATATATAGAGAGAGAGAGAGAGAAGGGGAATTTGTGAAAATAGGGGTCAGTGTGAAAAAGATATATACATAGAGGCAAAAGAGAGAAGAAGACTGAAAAGAGACATTTCAAAAGATTAGCATAAATCTTTGAAGAAGGTTGTGATATTGAGTGATAAATAGACCACAAAATATAAATTGAGATGCCCCACCCATCAAAGTGTGGAAATTACTTTGTACGACATATGAAATGTGCAAAGATTAAATACACTCTTCTGTGCTCCACCAGAGATTATTTTAAGGTGGATTATTGTACCAATAAAATAAAGGATATGAAAAGTATATTGGACTTATGCATTCAACTCTAAGTCTAGAGCCAAAGATGAGCAGTGATGCTTGAGAGAGACCTTGCATTTGTACCTGGTTGTTGTAGGTTGTCTTTGCTGTAGAAAACTTGCTTATGGAAAACTGGCTAATGTTTGAATGTATGCAGAGAATATGGTCTTACCCTAATTATTTTATAGCCACTCCTCTTTTTGAAGTACCAGCATCCCAGCATGAGGAGAGCTGCCAGGATGATCACCAGCAGAACTATGCCTACTGCCCTGTGGTATACAGCACAATTCGAGGAAAATAACCAATACTGACCAAAAAATATAATGCAATCAGATGCTCTGTACACAAGTGCTAAATAATTATTAAAGGTTTCATTTTAGTGACTTGGTGTCGTGTTATAAAATGATATAAATCCGCTAACTCCTCAGCTCTAACGTATCCACCGCGTCTGCTGGCAAAATAAATGTTGAAGTCCCCACGAGGCATCCCTGCAGTGCGATTACACACCATCCACCTGAAAACCCATGAAAAACATACAGCACAACGTGTTACAATCAATTAGAGACTGGATTACATTTTATAGGTCTATAATCAAACTCCCATTCCTATTATTCAAACAACCAAGAAAGGCAAATTCCAAATATCTCGACTATTGGCCTGCTGACTGAGTATAGGCTGAGTGGGCTACATGATAGGCAATAGAAACTCAGAGGTCAACCTCCTAAATTCAACACTAAATTATCGTAGAACGCATGTTCTCACAAACAACTATTTTTTTCTCAAAACAATCGGTTAGCCTACTTGACCACCAGCTTAGGCTACATCCGTGTTTTTAATATGGTATTAATATTACATGAAAGTAGGCTTAACTGCTAAGTAACGTTTACACGCAAAGTGCAGATGTGTGTGTAAGCGTGTTCGTCGTTCTTCTGTTAAAACAAAACAAAACAAATGTAGCATCTTACCCAAATTAGATAGTTAGATTTCGGAGAACAGTTCCTCTGACTGGACAGTCTGCTTGGAAGTACTCGTCTTCGAGGCTCACTGTTTTTTTCTCTGTTCAAATAGTCCCCCTGTATAGAGGAGACAAGTGAGGGGTACGAATTCTCATGATCGTCACGGGTTCCAGGCTCATGGTTAAATCCACTGAAGCGAAGTAATTAGCGTGAAACCCCGCGGTCTTAAACACAAAACTATTACCCACTCATGAAAACCAAAGGGTCTGCTGACTTTTCATAAAGAAGTGAGGGAACTCAATCTCAGATATTCTTATCCGTAACAATGGCGTACAAAGTTTTAATAAGTGCATCGTAGAAGAATTATGTATAATCTAGTTTGTACAAGAATATCTTTAATAAATGATTGGTAAATCACAACAATTTAGGTTTAAAGATAGACTTCTGAATATGGATACATACACCGACATACACTAGGCCTGTGTTTCCTGAACCTGACTGTCTTGAGAGACTATTATCATGTTTATATCAAGCCAACCACTTATGTAATACAATAACATATTATGAAGATTTATCAAGGCTGGTATGTCTTGCACTTTCCCTTTGCACTATATGAGTTCCTGTTAACCTTGTACCACGTGGGTCAGTAACCTATGTATTGTGAAACTCTGTAAATTCTCTATATGTTTCCACCAGTATCACCTAAACAAATCCCTGCAGATTTGCTGTGTTTGGTGATTAAAGTGGTTCTTATTCTTATTCTGATTTTAAGGGTGGGGTAGCTGTGTTAAAATGTGTTTATCCTCCACTACATCTTCATAATGGCCTCTACAGGTTAATGCACCCATTATAACAATAGACAAGTATACAGGCTGTAAGAGATATACAGCACAAGTAGACACTGTAGTACATTCCCTGTTCAGAAAATATTTCTTCATTCAAATGCAATTCATGGTTTTGAGAAAAGAAATTAAATTTGTAAAACTTAGTGTAAAAATTTGTTTTATGTTGGTAACTTTTGTCTCACATCTAACGTAACAATTAAGATAAATCCATCTTAAATTATTGTGTGTCTCCAAAGTCGATTTCCACTTAAATGTCAGTGGAGTAGTGCCAGGTTTTGTCTTGTGATGATTTATAAATTAGATTCTGTGTTCCCTGGTTTCTGCCAGTCTCTGGGAGAGACATGATGTTCTCCTAGGTATTGCGCTTTTGACTCTCACATTAATCAGGCCAGGGTATGAATTTTACTAAGTGACTAGAAGATATTTACAGGATCTATGGGAGCAAAAGAACCTAAACAAAACTATCAGTCACCCTGGTTTAATTTTGCATAACAAGGACAATTCACTTAAACACAATGGTCTTTTTTCCTAGCATGTTATGCCTAATAGCAGTGAGGTATAATATACTGGAATAAAGGACTGTTTGTCATTTAGCTATCTGGTTATAGAAAAAAAGGGCTCACACATAAAGGATGAATAGAGGCTTAAGTTTGGCCATGTGGTAGCCCTGCTCAGGCCACAGTTGTGCTGCATCACCTCTGGTCTCCAAACAACAGCTCCTGAGATTCAAAACAAAGGCCACAAACACAAGCCCAGCCTAGCAATGGATTACTCCATCTCACTTGGTCAAAATGGTTAGACATGATTATATGTGATGGCTTCATTGCCTCTGGGTATGACATAAACTAATTTGTCCATACAATCTTTAGCATTGCACCAAATAATGAAATTGCCTTCAAAAGAGTATAAATTCATCATAACTGTTGATTATATTTTGTGTATGAGTGAACAGAATAAAGAGTGTCCTTTGTTGACACAAGTCTGACACTCTGACCTATTACCAAGCCTCAGTAGTTAAAATATTTAGGGCACAGTGCTAAAAAAATGTAAAAAGAAGTTACCAGATGTACCTAACCATAAGGTAAGCAGACAAGACACAAATTGTCTGAGAAATTTACAGTCAATAACTTTTCCACCCTTTCTGTGTCTGAATCTATGGGCTATTTCCTGTGGTGGGGGGAAAATATTTATGCTTGAAGTGCAGGGAGTGCTTGTTTCCAATGTCACGTGTACATTCTTTAGTTTGTCTTCAACACTGGCATTTTTGCTATTTTACCTTCTGTTATGAGAACGAGTATTGTAAATGATGGTCGTATAATTATCCTGTATTTGACCTCATATATCCATATCTTGGATAGTGTGCGTTTTCTATTAGTGCTATGTTCTCCCTGTTAAATTACATTCATTTTTTGCGCAGAGCACCTTTTTATCAGGCGCTTTTTACTGCACTGCACGTTGCCAAGTCAAACCCACCTTTCATTGACTAACTAAACTAAACTTGACTAAACTAAACTCGACTGTAACTAAACTAAGTGAAAAGAAATCACACTCAACGATAGCGTAGTTGTCCCTTGTGCAGTCCAAAACACACACACACACAGCTTCAGCACTGTGCCACCGCCGGTAGCGCTATCTCGTATGACCTAAGAGGCGAGTCGGCCTACACGCAGCGACAACAGAAAGACTGCGTTTTACCGTGAAAAGCAAAACGGCGTCAACCTCTGTGGAATCGGCGCATACGTGTTGTATTTAACGCTGCGCTTTCTACGTTAGAAAAAATACTCCCTCGCTTCGGCTGTGAGCGGAAGCAGACAGCTGTTGAGTTGTCGTTCGGTGACATCTAGCGACGGCGGTGAGCAATTACGTGATATTTTTAACGGTAGGAGCTTCCTGGGCTTCTTTGTGGTTCAGTGTGTATTGTGTTATATATACTCTTAAGGTGTATTCCGAATTTATGAATCATGGGAACCGACGAAGATTTTCGTTTAACGGAGTAACTTTTACATTCCACATTTAGCTATAATAGTGCCAATTCACACAAGATTTGACGCACAGCTAATGGCCCAAGTGAGTATAAATTAGCGCATTCATTTAAGCATTCATCAGCTTTTCGAACTGTGCTAATCCCTAAAAGCACATTTTCTCCCGTTTTTATTGTTATGGATTACGATAATAGCCTAACTACTTTGAAGAAAACTTGAAACAATTGTGTAAAAGCCATAATACCCCCGATGACTTCAATAATAAGGACAAAACACAGCTAAACACAAGCTCTCGCATACAGATAAATGATCCACTAACATGATGAGCGCTCTTCAAACTCGTTCGTGCGAGCAGCAATAGGTCTCCGTTTTTGAGGAAGAATCAAGAAAAACAAAGCAATAAAGTAGTAATACAATGTGATTGCAGTAAAATTGGTTATATTGTCATAAATTACGACGAATTACTGGGTTTGTAAGTTTGAAGTTACTAGGCGCTGTGGACGAAAACTAACTTTTATTGACTATCAACCCGCAGCGCAGCACCTCAAGCCTGCTAAGAAATGTCAACCAGGATGTTTAGGCCTCCAATTAGAGGTTGAGTGTGCTACCTTTCAAAAGCATTTACAAGAAAAGTAGCGAGATTACCAGATTCCAGCGCAAAATTCTCATTGACATAATATTTATGTTTTTTGGCCTACCACGTGCACCGCCTAACAACTCAAAAAGGTATTATTTGCGCTTCATTTGCCTTAATAATACCCATTTAAGTCAGTCCCATCTCATTTTAAGTGTTGTCACTGTGAAAGTGGTGACCTTTGGCAACTAAGGAGAGTGGATAAAAGGGCAAACGTAACCTCACTTTATTCTATAGTAGCCTTAACCCAAATCGTTTTCTTCCACAAGAGGGAAGCCAAGAGTTATGAAATTGTTTCGGTCTTAATTTGGATCTCACGCGTTTATTACAATAGTGTGTTGGTAGGTGTTTTAAATACATATGCGCATATCCTATGCCAAACGATGGGGTGTGTATGAGAGAAATGGGAGGGGGGGTCGAGTCGTAGAATGAGGGGAAAAGTTTTGCTCTGTACACGATATTTTTCTTTCAATTAAAATGAACCTCTTATTGGATCCGTACCCAACTGCATACCAGTGTTTGTTGTGGTGACATGTAACATCGCCTCTTCATGACCAAACAGTGAGTAAAGATACTGCACACTACACGGTAAGTAGCGGAAGTAACTCAGTCGTCGTTAGCGTTAGTTGGTGTGGCGCCGCGCCGGTGGAGGGAGTTATTCTCGCAGTACTTCTTCCGGTCGGCATTTTGTTCTGCGAAAGAGGGGGCAGTCTGTGAATCCCTTTTTTATCACCGCGTCAGTAGCCTTTCTGTTTTTCACACTTGATTGTTTTTTCCCGAACCAACTGGAATTCACACATATAGCCCCTTTCGTTGGGGAGAAATCCGTTGCTAGACTGGCCGTGGGGATGTTTGCCCCCTCCCTGCACATATGTTCGCCGTGAGAAGGAAGAAGGATTATTGTTGTTATATTATTACTCCGAGGAGCTGTTTGAACTACAGGACGGAGAGGGAGCTAGAGACTCGACTCAGCCCCCTTTACAGCCACTTCTCTTTCTCATCACATCCTGAGGTAAATACGCTCGCACAAGCTAGATTCAACACCCTCTTTATCAGGTAACTCAAGTGTTGGTTGTGGATCTGGTCAAATGCATTGGCTGGCCGCCGAGTAAACGTACCGAGCAGCGGATGTTTGTGCTGGTTCTTGCATGGTATCTGCTCCATAGGCGCTGGGTCGGGGTTATGCTTCCTTAGGCAAGTCCGAGGTCCAGTTTGCAAGCTAGAAATACGTCGATGTAGGCCATTAAAAACTATGAAATGGAAAAAACTGGATTCACACGACCTGTAGGGATATAACCAGTTGGACCACAGACGCGACAAAGAAGCTGCTGTGTGGTGAGAGTGTCGACCCAATGCAAACAGGATTTGATGCATGTCCCTCTGGCTTAACAAGTTTTAAAGCTACCTAGCCAGTTAGCATAGCCACAGTTTCCAGTGATTGGTAGTTAGCTAACCCTAGTTAATTTAGTCGCTGTACAGATGCGTGATGCATTCCTACTTAGCAACCAGCTAGCGACGCTAACTAATAAACGCTAACGTTAGCAGTTACCAGTAATCAACAAGCAGATCAGTATTTGTTGGTAATTGAACGGGCTAACCTCACTGTTATGTTGTGAATTTAGAGGTTCTATAGCAACCTTACTTGAATTGTAAAATATAAAGGGGATGTTACATCGGGTAGCAGGCTGGCTGGTAGGTTTCAGCTCTGTATTTGAACATTTGAAGCTAGATAAGCTGAACCAAGTCTTAACCATTGTAACTTTTAATTATAGCTGATACAGGTAGATGTGTCACCGGACACGCACAACTGCAATGCACAACAAAATGATTACTTATGACTGAATTGTTTATTTTCTGCACACTTGGTTCTTGTTCCCTAACTGACTTGCATGCAGTTAAGGGAGGTTAAAACACAACGAATGGTAAAATGCCCTTCATATTTATGGTAAAGACACTGGGTAGAAATAACTAGAATCAACATACCTGCAGATGGCATCATAACTAGAGGGCTTAATTCTACAAGCCACAGCTCAAGAAATACCAAGGCTAGGGTGCTATAGCCTGGCTAGCAGGCCGATATCATCCATCTACGCCAGAGGCATAGTCATACTAGTAGCTAACCAAGTGTGATGCTCACTCCATATATTGATGGCGTTTTGAATCCTCTTAACTCAGAAGCACACTGTTGTTACATACACAGCACTTTCATTACTCCCTAGTTGGGTTGATGTTGTCAACAAACAGACTTGTTTACTGTTTTCTATCATGGAAGTCAATGAAATCCCTTGTTTGCACTCAACTTCCCCCAGAAGTATTTGAGTGTGAATAACTCATCCTCATCTTTTATCGCTTCTCTAATGAACTTAATTTTTGGCTCTGCAGAATTTGGGAGATGTAAGGAACAGACAGAGAGCAGTGACCCTGAGCAACCTGTGCATTGACACAACCCCCTACCCCCCATCTTCAGCATGAATGGGGATATGCCTCATGTTCCCATTACTACTCTTGCTGGAATTGCTAGCCTGACAGACTGTAAGTACAATGCATTTTCTCACATGCTTATCGCATAGCCTATAAACAAATGCCAAGGCGAAAGGTACAGTAACCTAGCTTGGCGGTCGACGTCAACTGCAGCTAGCCTTGTGTAATGCTCACTGTTGGTAATGTAAGTGTATAAAGAGATAAAATAGCTTATGTTTTTTAAGATGAAAAGTTGAAGGCTCAAAACCAGTTTTAATGACAGTCACAATTAATACTTTGTTATAACAATACAGACACTAATCTCAAGAATCAGCATACATGCACTGTAGGAGCTTGATGATTAATATAAGTGGTCAGTAAAGTGACCTCATGTAAGGCATGAAGACCAAATTATTGAAAATGTATTGATGTACATCAGTTAGGATGGCTAGATCTTTTAGTTCTGTTTTTCTCTTTATAAAACTTCAGAGCTGACGCTGGCAGTCAATTAGCTGTTTGTTTTCCTCTGAAGTATGCAGCTGCCGGGTCTATTTGGTTATGGCCTGTTTTGTCTTGGGACTGGATTGGGTTTTATTGGAATCAGGAACACATTTTACATATATAAAGGCCTCTCTCAAAACAATGCATTTAGGTCTACAATTTCTCAATTATTGTTACATTTTTCTGAAGTGAGAATACACGATTGATTAGCCGAGTTCAGAATCTGAAAAATTCAGTTTATTGTCTAGGTCCGTCAGTGCTCGCTTGAATCGAGCTTTGATCTCCCTTCATTTCCTGTTGTAATAAAACTTTAATGTTCCTTTCATGAATATTGCAGTCATTATATTTAGAGCATACAACCAATAATAATTAATGCAATTAGCATTGGTTTGCTTTAGTTGCAAGAGTAGCACAATGTTATGTGGCTTCCTGCTCATTGTGATGGTTTAAAATATTTGCATACAGGCATAATTTATGGTATTTACACTTCGGGTAATTTCTTGCGTTTAGTATTCAGTTTTACTTGTCTACTTTTGGTAAAAAATGCTGCGTAATTAGGTTCCAGTAAGTTCTACAGTTTCTGTTATAACGGCATATGTTAAATCAAGTGTAGATGTCTAAACATATTCCCATCATTGGTTGGCTTCATACATAATTTTTTTTTACTTAAAAAAAAAAAAAAAGTTCAATTTTGGCAATAACCCCAAATTGATTAAGGTTAAGGTGAAGTCCTGAATAGAAAAGGTTAGGTTTAGTAAAGAACAACACACATTTCAGGTTGGGGTAAAGTGTTTCTGCCACTCTGGGCACCACCTGCAGCTACAGGTCATTCAACTGCATCAAATTAAAGTCCTGATTACACTGATTCCCCATATTAAAAATAACGTTCCAATACTGGCTTTGTTTACATAGTTATTCATTGTATTGAAGTTCTTTTTCTTGTATTTTCTAAGGTTTGGATACATGACACCATGTAGTAGTGGAACATGAGTATTACATGTATTTTGAGATTGACAAAGGGTTTGTTTGTGTTGGTAATGTTTGTAAACATGCAAACTATCAAGTAAAATGCTTGTATTCTGTGTTATGATGGGTTAATACATTTCCAAAAAGCTTGTTTTTCTATCTACAAATCAAACAATTCAAGAACATAAATTAATATTACCAAAATTTACATTGTCAAATAAATTGTTGAATGTATCTTTGACATTTGTTGTTGCCAACAATGGGGCGGGTGTGTGAAACAACATTTTGTGGCTGTATATTTTGACACGGCATGTAATACATTTCACCTATCTTGTTTTCACACATTACCCACCCACTCTAACCTATCCTTTCATCATCTTTATAGTGTTGAACCAATTACCCCTGCCCTCTCCTCTTCCTGCCACCACTGCTAAGAGTCTCCTATACAATGGGAGGATTGCTGAAGAGGTCAGTTGTCTGCTGGCATGTGGGGATGAGAACCTGGTGTCCCAGCTGGCACACAGCCTTAACCAGGTCTCCACCGAGTACATGTAAGTTACACTGCCCCTACTCTTTCATATTAGGCTGCAATATCAATTTAAGAGAGCAAGATTGTCGATAGTTACTAGTATGATTGTTTTTAGGGTTCAAACAATCAACAATATTGATATTCACTTTTGGCCAATAATAATACAAACACCCACCTTTTAAGGGGAAGCAATTTTGTTTATGAACATTTAATGACTTGGTTTTCCCATGCAAAATCTCCCGAATCATAAGGTAAAACTATGCATTAACTCCCTGTAGTGCAAAAAGTAAAAGATCACATGTTCTCTTTTAATTTTGCATGTTGCTTTTAATTATATCTTCCTTTCCCCGCTGAAATACTTAATATATACACCATGTATCAAAAAGGCTGGGCTTTTGCTTGATGAAATCATATTTTAGATAGTTAAATAAATTTTGACTTTTCTCTTCTCCTTGTATTTCAGAGAACTGAAGGACAACCTGGGAAATGATGACCCAGAGGGAGACATGCCTGTGCTGCTGCAGACGGTGCTGTCCAGGAACCCCAACATCTTCAGGGAGAAAAGTATGGCCACCCAATACAGGGTTCAGGGTGGTAAAGGAGGAGACATGGAGATGTTGACTGACCCTGCAGTGGAGATCATAACATTCTCTCTTGGCTATGCTCCGTTTTGTGCCTAGTCTCAGTACATGATTAGTTGCAATAATTTAAGTTGATCAATAGTCTGTTTTTTCTTTCTCAGTGATGATGAGATTATTTATTTGGTTAGGTTCCATGATGAAAGTAGTTAAATGATAAGATCATAGTGCATTATCTGTAAATGTAGGCCTAGTCTTTAATTGCCAGTGTATTTGGGTTCTTAGTTTCAAGAGTTAAGAGGCAATCAGTTGTGTTGGACTATTATTGCTGGAGATTAAAGCTGCTATGTGTGAAACATCTGTTATTTTATGTTAAAATAACAAAAACTGTATGCTATGTGACGGTTCAGTGAGATATGATCTTCACAACAGATGTCTGCTACTGAAGGTCGGCCAGTGTGCTGATATTCACTCTTTTCTAAACCATGTTTACATTGCCAGCTCAACTATTAACTCCTCCCAAGAATCTGTTCACTTTTAGCGTGTGAGGTTTTTGATGGATGGGTGAGGTGCTGCAGGGGAGGGGAAGTCAAGCTTGTTTTGAACTGTAACGGCTTGTTGTTGTAATTACCCTTTGCTATCGATAGAGACAGAATACCTCACATAGCAGCTTTAAAAAAATCAATTGGCAACTTTCATAGTCTTCTGTTTGCTAATGGGTTCAGATAAAACACAATGCTGGTACTGGATATAATTATAGCTTGATTCGGTATAGTTGGCTTTAGAGAGTTGTTTTCGCATGCAACCCAAATATCCATGGCTGCAGTTCTGTATTGTCATTGAATAACAGCGTTACTAATGGCCCTAAGTAGTTGTATATTTGTTTTTTTAAACCTTTGTTCAGGGCAACTTTCTTGTTGTAAAAGCAATAGCAATATCTTGTAAGGATAGGCAGCTATGGATATATAGCCCATATGCATACACGTACAGTCGGTATATGTGCTGTGTTAGCTGCTAATTTTAGGTTTGTGCTTCTGATCCAGTGAAATGGCTTATGCAGGCCTAGGTGTGACACTGCACTACTACTACTCTAATGTTAATAAAGAGGCAATGGATACATTTTAATGGTACTAAACTTTACAAATACTCAACATTTTCCTGCTACTCTACCCTCGTCCTTAGTTTCTGAAACTTAATAAGATATACAGTTAGTAGCTTTTATTATAGTTACCTTATAGTAATAATGCATTGAAGATAATATCAGTTCATTTCTGTCTCAATGGGTTCTCATCTCTTACGAATGCCTTTGCATAATGTTGGTGTTGTAGTCTTGTAAACATTTGGCTCTTCCTAAATTGGCATTTCTCTCATTAGCTCTCTTCTCTTTATCTCTTAGGTATAATGCAGCAGCCCATAATGCCACAGTACAAGATGACTCAGAATCCTGTACATGGAAGTCCGGCATCAAACTACCAGCAAACCTCTGTCTCACATAGCCCCTCTAGGTAGCTGCAACATGCTATAAGATGTTGAAGTAGCTCAAGCATCTATGATATTACCAACTGGTCAGCTATTTGGTTTATCTATAAAACCATTACTGATGTTCTTCTCACTTCCCTCTTTTCCAGTCGCTTTGCTTCCCCACAGTCTGGGTCAGGAGCGCGGTTTATGCCCCAGCAGAACAGCCCTGTACCCAGCCCGTATGCCCCTCAAAGCCCTGCAAATTACATGCAGTACAATCACCCACCCAGTTATTCTCAACATCAACAGATTCAGCAAGGTGAGTATGACGTTTTTAAATGAGAAGAAATGTGTCATTAGCTGCTGGTTTAAAGATCCATGAAAATGTTCTTGTGCATTTTAAGTAACATCAGAAAAAATTAATGTTGATGAAGGTCATTGTTTTCTCATCTTC
The DNA here is from genome assembly GCA_900302305.1 of Polymixia japonica. Classification (NCBI taxonomy): domain Eukaryota; kingdom Metazoa; phylum Chordata; class Actinopteri; order Polymixiiformes; family Polymixiidae; genus Polymixia; species Polymixia japonica. The sequence goes on along the minus strand of OMKK01030357.1, from coordinate 26,134 downwards.
ACTTTGCTGCTAAAAACCTGTGTCTGGCTTCATACAGTTGTTCCCTTCTGCTTTTCTTGGTTTTTGGTATCAACCATGTCTTTGCTCACATTGGTTGTCTATGTAGCATAGTCAAGTATTTATGTTGGGATTTCTTTCTGCAGCAATGTAGTCTTTGTGCATGTATCATCCACAAGGGCACACTCTTATTGGCAAAGGACTGTATTAATGTACCAGAATTAGTATAATTTCATTTTCAATCAACTATTTCAAATGAAGAAATATACATATATTTATAACTGTACAAATCAGAGTTTACTCCATTCTCCAGCTAAACATTACAGCTGGTATAGAAAACCTAAAAACGTTAAATATAATATATAAATGTAATATAAAAGCTGGATTGTGCAATGTTTTTTGTGCTACAATCCAGGTTTTATGAATGAAGAACGAGAGTTCTTATCTTATGAGTTGTCTCCGGCAGCACCACAGAATACGTTTGTATTAATAAAACATTAAAGCTGGCAGTATACTACAAACCAAATCGAAATTGCGACCAAAACAAAGCGCCGCATTGGGCTTCATTTGCTGTAGTGTGTGCAGGCTAGCCACCCAAACTTTTCCTTCACCGCCCCTCAATGCCAAGACATTGTTTTTTTTTACGTGTCCTTTGCGTTCGTGTTTCCAGTTTACTTCTTGTCAACATAAACATCACGTCCAGCTTCCAAGATGAATCGGTTTGGGGCTAGAATTGCTGAAATTATGAGAGGATATGTTCATTGCCGACGTTTTGTTCGTTTTGGAGTTCACCGTTGGTATTTATCTCCGGGACCGTCATCTCCTCCCACTGCTACTCGCGAGCACCACCGTGTGGCGTGTCATTAAACGAGCAGACGTCATGACGCAGTGAGTATACGGGCATTTGTTCACATCGCCGTGTCCGACAACATTTCGCCGGCCTCTGTGAACACACCGATTTTGTTTGTACGCCCACAGGTGAATCTGTGTCGCTACTTGGTGCATGGCCAGAGATCAGATGCCGCCCTGTCGATTTGTATATGACACAGTGGCTTTGTATAAGAACACAGTGACCCTGTATCCGGTGGGTGAAATGCACTAGAGCTCGGTGGACGGCTTCCAGTTCCAGTGCATTAATGTGATGAGTATCCAGCTCACCCCATTGCCCGTTTGCTGTGTGCCCATCACAAACCACACCCCATCCCTAATGATAGACATCAGTCTTTTGACTTCATACCCGAACCCTGAAAACATGCTCCACTTAACATAGGAGTCTGCAGAGTCCGGCCATGAAATTTTGAACTTAGAAATGGCTCTTGACGCTACCTCCATTAACTGCCTCTGGAAAGGATCCTTACTGGCATCTGATCCAGGGACAGCACCTTCCCTTTTTGTCTCCTCTGCTCTGTCCCTCCTCGTCGCATCCTCTTCATCAGTAGCCCATTGGCGGGCGTCAAAATCCTGGAGCTCTTGCTGGAAACTCAACTGAATGGGAGGGTGCAATGGAGGTCCCAGGGGGAGGACAGGGGGAAAGTCGCTGAGTCGGCTAAGCTAAGTTAGCCGACAGTCTAACTTAGCTTTACAGTTGTGAGATAGAGGGAGAGAGGTGTATGTCTGTCTGTCTGTCTGTAAATAAATTAATGATGGGCTGGGTTGGCAATAAATATATGCTTCTGCACACACACGCCCCTCTCTGCCTCTGTCCCACAACTGTAACACTAAGCTAGACTGTCAGCTAACTTAGGTTAGCTAACGTCAGCACATTAACATTAGCTTGTTAGCCAGTTGGCTAACGTTAAAACGTCATTTTTCATCCTGACACTATGTTCAAGCCAATTAGCTGGCCAGCTACATACCTCGATGTATGTGTTCATTTAATTCTCCACCAACTTGCAAAACTTACTGGTAAAAAATAGGTGCTACAGACTACAGACCTGGTGTTTGCTGACGGTGTCCAGTGATCTCGTTTGACTAGTTTTGTGTGCGTTCTCGTGTTTACATGTTGTGGCAGTGGTTGGATCGGAAGGTTAACTGGAACAACGATGTCGTTACCTAGCAACTGAAAATGCCCTTGAAACGGTCCATATTCAAAATCAGATGGCCCATCGTAATCACAGGCAATTTAACTGCCTCCTAGACCACATTGTGCTGCAGTGCTTCCAAAGCAATTTTCATTTTTTCTTTCTCACAGGCAGATTTGTGTTTTACAACAAGCACTGTAGTAGGATATACTGAGAATCACTACGATCCTCAGAATAACTTATTTAATTACCTTACAGAGAACCTCATGCTGGAACCATCATCAAAGTTGATTCAGAGGCACTATAGCTTTTGATATCTTAGCATAGCATTTGATTGCCTGTCTGCCCAGACTGTTACCCATGTCTATCTGCCTACAGAATGTTATCTTTTTAGGGCAAACTTTGCATGATTGCTAGGAAGACTGCATCAGGTAGAACTTCTGAGCTTACTAGTTATTTGTGGCAACACAAAGATTGATTGAGGTTACATTTAGATTGTGCATTATAATTTATTGATAGTCAGGTCTATGTGTTTGTAGTTTTCTCACAATCCCCATCTGATTGATCTGCTCCATATTGGTTCTTGGATCTCAACTTCTGGCTCTGCCCTTAAAGGTTTGGTTGAACAGAATTGATGACCAAAAGTAAGCCGTGTCTGTGAGGACACACTGTAGACATTGGGATTCAGTGTGTTGCAGCTACTGCTATGTGTGTATAGATTGATTGGGTGATTTGTTATTGCTGATGTCCTCATAATTGTATTTAAAAGTATTTAACGGGTAGGGAAAACAGGCGTTATTGTTACAGACATTGACTATGGTAGCAATTGTTAGGAAAAGACAGACGGCAACAAAGACAAAAGACATGGAAGGAGAGAATCTTTCTCCCAAGAATCTCTCTCTTTGGCCAGTTGAGAAGATAATAGAAATACATTGGTTGCCAAGTCATGTCATCATCAAGGCATAGATAGCATGCAAAATTGAAAACAGCTGCAGAAAACATGTAGTAATTTACAAACGTTTTTTGCAACCACTTAACACTTGTGGCTGTAAAATAGTGTTTCAAAAGGGAATTTGTGCTCTGTCTCATTTGTATAACACATCTTAGCGTTATACCCCTCAATCATGTCTGCTTTGTTTTGAGGAACAATTTGTTTTGTGGTGTGCAAAGTGTCTGTCTGTCTAGCTTTTCAGTAACGACAACTGGCTACTACACAGATGACGGGAATAGAGGGACCCCACAATTTACTGAATGGTTTCACCAAACAAATCAATTTAAAATGTTATTTTGTCTGTTTTCAGTTGCTAGTCCCTTGGTCTCTGGTGGTGTCAGGAACGTCCATGACAACAAGGTCTCTGGACAACTCTCAAACAACTCTGGTTCGAATGAAGACTACATGAACATGGTCCACCGACTGAGAAATGAGGTAATATTGAGAAACAAGGTATCCTTAACTCAACTTCAACAGGGCGTTTACGTTAAAATGCAATTATAAATGTCTTATGTTCAGCAGGAGAGTGAACCCGCCATGAGGACTGCTTCATTCCCAATTAGATCACCGCAATCTGTCTGTTCTCCTGCTGAGAGTGAAGGGACTGCAAAAAGTATGCTGCCTCACTGGCAATTTCTCCTAATTCTGTCAACTCAAAAATACGACTCCAGTCTAGAATTTATTCTTTGCCTTGCTTCATTCTCTAGTGCTCACTTTATTTGAATATCATTTGTGTTTCAGCAGGGTCGAGGCCTCCTCTTATCTTGCAATCCCCTCACCCCTATACAACACCACAGGATGCAGCTCCTGACCTGCTCCTCGGCTCCACTGACCGCAAAAAGAAGCAGAAAAAGCTGAATAAAGAGGAAAGCGAGCAGATGGACAAAGAGGCCTTGTATGACATTGTTAGCTCTCCACTGAAAGATTCTGCCAAGCTGACCTTGAAACTGTCCCGAGTCAAATCTTCAGAGATGGATCACTCTGGAGAACTCCCTCCTAGTGCAGATGACGGCTCAGACCAGGATACCGATTTGATATACAATAATCAGTTTTCTAGGACAGCCCAAGACCCTTCACACAGGTTAGGTACTGGGGAGCAGGCAGGCTATCAGCAGGTACCTGTTCTCCAAAATACCAGGCAGGCTGGGATGGTCAGTGGGGTCGTGTATGATGAAGCTGAGATGGACGCACTTGCTGAGATTGAGAGAATAGAACGCGAGTCAGCAAGCGAGAGGGAACGATGCTCTAAAGAAGTTCAGGATAAAGGTGAATTTCTGTGTGTCCGCCTTAGCCCTGTGCCATCTAGCTTTTGTGTCATACGCTCAGTCTGTTAGTTTTTGTAGAGAAACTAAGCTACAGTGTTCTTCATTGCAGACAAGCCACTGAAGAAACGGAAGCAAGACTCGTATCCTCAGGAACCTGGAGCTGGGGGCACAGCTGGGGCCAGTGGAGGGCCTAGTGTAGGAGGGGGCAACGTTGGCAGCAAGTTGACACCTCAGGAGGCTAGTGCTGCAAGTAATGGCGCCAGCCGGCCTGCTCTGATGGTCAGCATTGATCTTCAGCAAGCTGGCAGGGGAAAAGGACAACCAGATGTGGCCGTGGAAGCGCAGCGCTTGCGTGAGGACCACCTACGGCTAAAGTCTAAGACGGACGGAGAGGCGGTTAAGGCTGTAGAAAGCAGACCTGGAATCATCAAACAGCGTGCTGACAACTCCAGGAAGCCTGGCCCAGAAGGACGACCAGAAACTCTCAAACACAAGCACGAAAATAGGCGGGACTCAAAGCACCGACATGATGGCAAACCTGACCACCACAAAGGACACTCGGATGGTAGGGGGCCCGACGCGCCAAGGCAGAAACATGAAGGGCGCTCTGACAAGGACAAGTACCGTGACGGTGACCCATCCCGCAATCGCCACCCAGACACCCCAAAATCCTCAAGCAGGGCGGAGCGTGACTTCAAACATGGAAGAGATAAGGAAAGGGACAGGGACAAGGACAGGGACAGGGAAAAGGACAGGGAAAGGAAACATAGGACAGAGTCTGGAGAACACAGGAATAGACACTCTCCTGACCAGCGTACTAAACCTGACAGCCCTAGAGTGAAGCAGGAGAAGGGGGGATCAGCTGACCCCAGTGGTCGTCAGAGGACAGACTGTTCCAGCCTCCAATACCCCCGAGGGAAGGAGGAGAGGAGGTGCGGGGACGCCAACAGGGGCCGCCAAGATGGAAACAAACAGCAATCCTTTGAGGGCAAACTTGGAGAGTTCCCTGCATACCTGCTAGGGGGCAAGTCAGGAAGTTTGAAGAACTTTGTGATTCCTAAACTAAAGCGGGATAAGAGGGATAAGGATGCCCAACCTGGGAGTGAGGGCATGGAGGGTTGGAACGAGCCTCGGGTCGCCCTGGAGAGAGTTGCATTATCAGAGGACCTGAATAAAGGAGCCAAACCTGTTGTTGTGCTTCAGAAACTCACCGTTGATGAGGTAAAGAAGATCATTAAGGAGAGGGATGGCAAGAATACACACAGCTCCAAGTCCTGGTCCTCCTTTGACAAGTCAGGGAAAGGTATGATTTCCTACATGTTCATTTAATATGTACCGGATGCTGTAGGGGAATGATAATTATGTTATGGAATTTGAAAGCAGTATTTTACTCCCAACCATGTTTCTTTTTACACTATTTTTTTACTTCCATCTATTGAATCATTACAATCACAGGCAGTCATCCTTTGATTTTCTCATTTATGTTAGTTTCAAGACTTGGTACCATCTCTTTTGAAGACAAAATCAGCGATTCACTGCTGAAACCCAAACCAACAGATTATTGGTTGATTTTGTTTTTCTTCTGAAGTATGGATTGTTCTTTGCTGAAAGAACTCTCACCTTATCTGCTTGCAGAGGTAGAATCTCTGCCACTGTGCGAGAGGGTTAAGATGAACAAGCGCAAGCGCAGTACCGTTAGCGGGAAGCCCAAGTATGCTGAGTTGGACTCAAATGAAGATGATGACGATTCTGTGACTGAGTGTAAGTATGCAACCTCAACAATCCTTTACTATTCACCATCGATAATATTTGTTTGTTTGTTGTGAAACCATAATTTAGTCAAAATGCAATCTTAGAGTGCTGTGAGCAACGACAATATGTGGTACTGAGAGATTTCTGGAGTTGAATCTGGCTTCATAACTTTATTTCATTTCTAACTAAATCATTCTGTATCTCTTCGGTTTTCAGCTGCACGGAAAAGACACAAAAAGGATAGAGACAAGGCATGGGAACAGGAGGAGAAGAGAGGTTCTGGAGAGCATCGGCGAAGTGGAGGGTTTCACGAGGGTCGCCGAGGGTCCAGTAACCGCCACCGTGAATGCAGCCCAGAAGAGTCGGATGAGGGCTCTCCAGCACCAAGCATGAGCGATAGTAAGTCTTATTTGCACAGGCTATAGTAGGTCTGTGGTTGCATAAAACAAAACATCTTTTATGAATGTTGTTTTTCTTTTTTATTTATTCATTCCTTTTTAAACTTTGATGTAACCAGGCAGGTCAGTTAAGAACAAATTCTTTTTACAAAAACTGCCTGGCTAGCAGACAAAGGCCTCTTGCAGTTGAGTTCAAAAATAAAAATAAAAGAAGGCAAGACCACAACAGAGACAAGGAACACAACAAACCTTATATAGAAACAATAACAGATAAGGCAACATGAACCAGTGTTGGCAACATCAATATGGTATCAATATTAGCAGTACAAATCTGGCTGCCTCTGATTATTTTAACATACCTGTGTTCCCAGATCTTTGGCTAATTTAGGCAAATGATGTGTAGAGTACCTTTAGTACTTTAGCATCATAATGGCATATTATACAAGACAAAGGACAATTTCCTTCTCCCACACAGTCTTGTGGGGAATGTGAATCATTTTTATTATGTTTTATGAATTAGGTTGAAAGTATTAGTCTCCAGAGCATTTCCTCTGACCGCGACATATCTCACTGATAATTTTGAGGGAGACTGTAGTAATCTGTCTAGATGTCCTGCCCACACATTTTCTCAGAGAGATCTTGGATTCTGTTGGCCCTAGTATATGAGCCATAATTATTAGCTCACTAGCTACTGGCAGTTTCCCCTCCTGCTTTAAATGTGCTGTGTTTAAAGCAGCAGGGGAGTCCTCCTTAACCCCTCCTTAAAACTCTTAACCTAGATCCCTGGGAGCCTAGCAACTGCCATTTTTATCTTTTAGACCTTTTAAAGGTTTTAGATAATTGTGTTTCTAACCAACTGATAGCATTTATGAGCCATAACATTTTTGGAAATTTTCTATCTGCTTTTAGATCACTACATAGCACTGAGACTGCACTTCTTAAAGTTGCCAATTGCCTCCTTTTAACAGCGGACACAGGAGCATGTTTAAGTTGAATCCTTTCTTTTTGACACCATAGACCCAATAGTCTCAATTGGCCCACAAAGCTCCATCTGTCTGATTCAAAACAATGCGATTTAGTTTTGAAAAACAGGTAAAGAGTTGTTCAGTCTTTTAATATTGATTTTAAGACTTTTAGCCCTTAGCTTTTTTGGCTGGGTCTGGGCCCTGATTATATTGCAGACCTTTTGACCCCCTCTGAGCTGGATGGCAGCCTGAGGTCCTCGGACAAGGGCCTTTTTGCTGTTCTGTGGTCAAGAATGAAAACTTTGTCATCGGGACACCCAGACTTCGGAACAGCCGGTCCGAGTAGCCGGAGGGCTGACCACCTTTTTATTTGCTTTTACTTCTACTGCCCTTACTGTTCTTATATTTTTGTTCTAACTATATTCCTGTTTCACTGTGCTCCTATTTTTAAGTTGACTTTGAATCACTCTGTAAATGTTTAAAGGCAGAATGAGTAGGATTTTCCTAAAAAACAATGTATAGACTCATACAAAAATAATCCCTCTCGATCATCACTTATGACCCACTAGAAGTGTGTGGCAGTGTCTGTATCTGCAGAGATCCTGCCCTCTGCCTGTATTTTCTTTTTGCTGTGTTCGGGACATTTCTGGGTCATCCAACTATTAGCATAGCTGTTTGTGTGCGCTTCTGGTGTCGTTGAGCCGGGGAGGAGGGGCCAACTTTGAATGTTGTGTTTACAAACCGCAACCAACAAATCCTACGCATTCTGCCTTTATTTATAATGCATTGTTAAATAAAATATATATATATATATATAAAGTCATTATTATCATTATTATAGTCTCTGTTCCACTACAGCAGGGACATTTACATATGGAGGTGAAATCATATTGCAATGACATTCATCATATTGAATGTTCTTGTTTTTCTTTGCTCAGCAAATGTTTGTGACATGATTGTGAAAAACTGTGCAACTAATAAATGTAGCTGTTTTATGGAGGACACAGCCATAACATAACTTGCTCTTATCCAGTTTAATTAACATGCATGACGCATTAGGCTACTAACTGATAAAAAATGTATTAACTCACTGATTAATTTATAATGTACCAAGAAGCTTACAAGTTGGAGAAACACAATTTGATTATTAACTTGCACTTAAGATGCTTAGGCATTCTTGATCAGTCATCTTGCCTTTGACAAATATTGTCATTGTGTTTTCTTCCTTGCATAGTTGCCAGAAAGATGAGGAAAAAGGAGAAACAGAAAAAGAGGAAGGCATATGAACCCAAGCTGACACCTGAAGGTAACTTCACTTGAGATTCAGGTACAACACTAACAATCCCACAGAATTTTGTTACTAATTTTTGATGTGTCTACCAAATAGAACTGATGGACTCCTCCACATTTAAGAGGTTCACAGCGAGTGTGGACAACATTCTGGACAACCTGGAAGACATCGATTTCACTGCCGCAGGTAAACATTTACCCATGTTCAATTTAATATCAGAGGGCGCAATTGCTGACTTGATAAAATAAACAGTTCCACTATCCTCTGCGCTCACACAGATGACGATGAGATCCCTCAAGAGATCTTGCTTGGGAAGCACCAGTTGAGCGAATTGGGCAGTGAGTCGGCTAAGATTAAAGCTATGGGCATGGCTTACAGGGTAAGACAAGTATGGGTGTGAACTGTAAGTTGGTCAAACGTTCACAAACGTCTGGTGATATGTAGCTGTTAAAGAGGTAGTACATTTACAATTGGGTGATTTTGAAAACCATACCATCATCTGTTTGATCCACAGCTTCCCTCAGACAAATTGGTGAAGGTTTTGAACATCCTGGAGAAGAACATTCAGGATGGCGCCAAACTTTCCACATTAATCAGCCATGTAAGTTATCTGCCCTTCGGAATTTCTTTTTTTTTAAGTTGCTGGAAGTTATGTGGTTGGACTGGAGTCATCTCCCTCCCTTATTGCCCTATAGGATAATGATGGCATAGATGAAGAGCGGTTGTGGCGTGACCTCATCATGGAGCGTGTGACTAAATCTGCTGATGCCTGTTTGACTGCACTCAACATCATGACATCGCCACGCATGCCCAAGGCCGTTTATATAGAGGACGTGATCGAGAGGGTGTTGCAGTACACCAAGTTCCATCTGCAAAACACTCTGTTCCCTCAGTACGACCCAGTTTACAGGGTGGATCCCCACGGAGGTTAGCAAGCCAATTCAAAATGTTCATCCAGCAAGTTGTGAAGTTGTTCTGCAATTTTACAATGCAAAAGAGCTTGATTTTGTAGAAGCTCTCACTTTGTTCATTTGATGGGTTCTATGGCTTTAGGAAAATATGAAAAAATAATATGATATGAATAATATGAAAAAAGAGCAAATTTCTCAAATTCCTGAACTGGCTAATCGTGTAAAGTGGTAACTACAGACTTGTTTCTCATGAGGTAAAAGTTATCCACGGAATGTTCTTACAGTCTGATTGTCTGAGGCTAAACCCTGTTGTTAAGTCTAGAAAGTCCTTACTAGTATTTGGAACAAAGTCTGAATGCTACAAAATATATTTGGACCACTGAGTTGATTTTTCTCCTATTATTTCTCTCTCTGTATTTTACTCACCAAGGTGGCTTGCTTAGCTCAAAGGCTAAGAGGGCGAAGTGTTCCACTCACAAACAGAAGGTGATAGTCATGTTGTACAACAAAGTGTGTGATATTGTCAGCAACATCTCAGAGCTCCTGGACATTCAGCTGCTAACTGACACCACCATCCTCCAGGTGAGATTCTGACCCTGGCCTGAAATCCTTTGTGGACACATGACCCCTTCTAACCTTTGACCCTTAAATGCTAATATACTTAATTGCTTCTGTGTTCCACGTTTAGGTGTCCTCCATGGGCATCACACCGTTTTTTGTGGAAAATGTCAGTGAACTGCAGTTATGTGGCATCAAACTAGTGACAGCGGTGAGTCTGCTGCTGCACGGTCTGTTTCCTGGATTTAGTGTAGTGTTGTTTAATGAATCCGTTTTTGATGAATCCATTTGCTTTGGATTACGTTTAATACACGACATGCCGCTGTATGGTGTCTATATTGTTTGTGTTTTGATATGGTGCCATCTGCTCTTCAGGTGTTCTCTCGTTACGAGAAGCACAGGCAGCTCATTCTTGAGGAGATATTTACCTCCCTGGCCAGACTGCCCACGAGCAAACGCAGCCTCAGGAATTTTAGGTAACTACATTGCCATTTTACCTGATAAACGAACATAAACAAGAATATTTGATTATTGCATGCTTCTCTGTTAATCCGTGGACCTGATGGTGCTAATTGCTCATGTTCTCCTAGGCTTAACAGCAGCGACTGTGATGGAGAGCCCATGCACATCCAGATGGTAACAGCTCTGGTTCTTCAGCTCATCCAGTGTGTGGTGCACCTCCCATCTGAAAAAGACATGGAGGGTGACCATGACAAGAAGGTATGTCCGCTTATATTTAATCAACATTTTGACCAAATCTGACAAGTATCAGTTTCAATTTGTAGATTGTATCACATAATGGGTATCGTTTTCCTTTCTTAGGTGGATCAAGATGTCCTCATCACAAACTCGTATGAGACTGCCATGCGGACGGCTCAGAACTTCCTGTCAGTCTTTCTGAAGAAGTAAGGCTTTTTTATTTTTTATTATTGCATCATTTTCTTTAGCTAGTTAAGGGTATTGCTTAAAGGGCATGGCTTACCTCTGTGGACTGGCTATTTCTCTGTTTCTAAATGGGCTAGTGAAATGGTGTGATCACCAGTACTATCACCAAGCTGCACCCAGAAAATGCCAAATCCCTTTAATTTTGTTGGAAAAAAAAAAGACTGAAATTCTTTCAACTTTTCCTTTAAGGTGTGGCAGTAAGCAGGGAGAGGAAGACTACCGCCCTCTGTTTGAGAACTTTGTCCAGGACCTGCTTTCTACAGTGAACAAGCCTGAGTGGCCTGCAGCTGAACTGCTGCTCAGTTTACTGGGCCGGCTGTTGGTGAGCAGCTTCATTTAGTCCAAAGATGAACAAGTAAAGGCAGTCAGTTATTGACTGTCCGGTAGCTGATTGGTGCTGATGTTTGTGAAGACCGCTCTGCTTTATTGTTATGGAGCAAAAGTGTTCTACTGCTGAGTTTCCTCCACATCCTCTACTCCAGGTGCACCAGTTCAGCAACAAGCAGACCGAGATGGCGCTCAGGGTGGCATCGCTGGACTACCTGGGCACTGTCGCTTCCCGTCTGCGTAAAGATGCTGTCACCAGCAAGATGGACCAAAAAGCCATTGACCGAATCCTCCAAGAGGTAGAACGATTATTTACAAAATCATGTGACTGCATTCCACCTGGATTTTTCCAGTAAGTAAACAGCGTAGCTGAACTACTTTCATCATGCTCCTGGTTTATTGATCTCAACCCAGACTCCAGGCAATGATGAGACCCAGCAGCTCCAGAAGGCTCTTCTGGACTACCTGAATGGGAACACAGAGACAGACCCGTCTCTGTTGGTGAGTGTTTAATTTGCACACACAAACATACCAGTTATAGAAAATAATTAGCTTGATGTTGTATATTATTTCTAAATTATAACATAACCATAACATGCATTTTTGCCGTCCAGTTTGCCAGGAAGTTTTACATCGCCCAATGGTTCAGGGACACTACAAGTGAGACAGAAAAAGCCATGAAGTCTCAAAACCAGAAGGACGAGGACTCGTCAGACGGTCCGCATCATGCCAAGGACATAGAATCCACTGGTGAGATTATGCAGAGGGCGGAAGCACGAAAGAAGTTCCTCCGCAAAATTGTCAAGACCGCACCTTCACAATTCAACATGCTACGGTAAATATCCAGTCGCCGTAGCTCGTCGTACTGTTTTGCTACTGTCCTGCGATGTTGCTTGGCTTCGCCTGTCTCGGTCCTAACCTGTCTTGCGAAACGTCCTTTCAGGATGAACTCTGACACTGTGGACTACGAGGACTCCTGTCTAATCGTCAGATATTTGGCCTCCATGAGGCCGTTTGCGCAGAGCTTTGATATTTATTTAACACAGGTAAGAGAATTATCGCAATTTACACCGAGCGGGAGGATGTAACGTGTCTGCTCGCTGTGGCTGAGTATTTTAATCTCCCTCCTGCCTACAGATCCTGAGAGTGTTGGGTGAAAATGCTATCGCGGTCAGAACTAAAGCCATGAAGTGTCTGTCTGAGGTGGTGGCTGTGGATCCCAGCATACTGGCACGGGTAAGTGCCCTCGTATCGGCTGCTCCACGACACGTAACCGCGGGAAAGCACTGTTCGTCTTTGTCTGACCTGTTCTTCCGCCCGCTCCACAGTTGGACATGCAGCGAGGGGTTCACGGTCGACTCATGGACAATTCCACCAGCGTGAGAGAAGCAGCCGTCGAGCTGGTCGGCCGATTTGTGCTGAGTCGACCTCAGCTCACTGAGCAGTACTACGACATGCTCATCGAAAGGATATTGGTTAGTCTCTCAAGCTGCTCACATCTGTTGGACGCCTAAATATGTGATTCTGAGTCGTCAAGTGCAGCCATTTACCTTGGTGGTCGGACGAGCATTAAAGTGATTCGCACATGTTGTGTCCCCACAGAGGGGTTTGCTGAAAGGAATAAGTAATGGCTCCTACAGAGTAGTTTACAGTGGCTGTCCAAGACATCCACCTCTAGATGAAAGTTCATTTCAAGTGTAAAAGTTCAGCTGAGGTAAAATCCTCTTTTTCAACACTGCCACCTATTGATCAATGGAGGAACTGCAACCACCTGGCAAATAAAGGCTAAGTGGTTCAGAAACTACTGTACTGCAACTTCAGTCAATTCTGTTACGACTCTTTTCTGTTTATGTCTTAATGCACAGGATCATTATCCAAACTGTGCCATGACAGTCAACATGTTTCCAGTAACTGATGATGATTCAGACAGGTGCCAATCACACAACATGCAAAAGAAGCACTACATATTAATTCACGAGCTGAATGTCCTTTTCCTGTTTATCGTCCCACAGGACACAGGTATCAGTGTGAGGAAGAGGGTCATCAAGATCCTGAGGGACATCTGCCTTGAGCAGCCCAGCTTCCACAAGATCACAGAGATGTGCGTCAAGATGATCCGAAGGGTCAACGACGAAGAGGGGATCAAGGTGTGTGGTTTTAATGTGGATACCTCTTGTGACTAATCCTTGCAAATTTTCTGTATTTTAACGCTAATTAACTTCTTTTCCCCGCGTAGAAACTGGTAAATGAGACTTTCCAGAAACTCTGGTTTACCCCAACACCCAGTCATGATAAAGATGCCATGACCAGAAAGATCCTCAACATCACAGATGTGGTGAGTGCCAGCCACCCCGCCTAGCCACAAAAACGCGTTGCGCTGTTTAGATAAACAAACGATTTTGTTGCCTGTGACATTGTCGTAATCGTAATCATGTCATGTTCGGATTTTGTCTTAGGTGTCCGCTTGCAAAGATTCAGGCTATGACTGGTTCGAGCAGCTTCTCCAAAATGTGAGTATTTTAGCTCGGGGAAAGTTTGTGATTGTTTATCATATCTGTTTATGCGCATGTCTTGTCTAATGTATCTTTTCCATCTGTATCGCCTATCTGTAATCCTACTCTTCAGCTACTGAAATCGGAGGAGGACGCTTCTTATAAACCAGCCAGGAAGGCCTGCATTCAGCTGGTGGACAATCTAGTGGAACATATGCTCAAATACGAGGAGTCTCTTGCGGGTAGAACATTCTTGCTTTTTGATAAGAAAATAAGTGCTTTTTTTTTCGGCTAGCGTATGATCGTGCTGCGATTGTGATAAACGTTGATTTTGTTATCTGTGTTTGTGTTTCAGACCGTGAGAACAAAGGGGTGAACTCCGGTCGCCTAGTAGCCTGCATCACCACCCTCTACCTGTTCAGCAAGATCAGGGCACAGTTAATGGTCAAACATGCAATGACCATGCAGCCTTACCTGACCACCAAGTGCAATGTAAGAACCACGAGGAATGTCACATGCCCATATGCATTTTTTATTTTTTTTTGGTCTGAATCTGTGACAAAATCATAGGAAGAGTTCCACCAAGTCAAATAGGACAGACACCACCTTTGATGCAGAGTTGTAGGGCCATCTAGTGGTCAGCCAGTGAAAACACAAGTGTTAAATTTTGAAATATTAAACTGAAGGGCGGTTCAGCTTGGAGCTGTGTAGTAATCGTATGCTTTTGCGTCCTATCCTGTCAGACCCAGAGTGACTTCATGGTGATATGTAACGTGGCCAGGATCCTGGAGCTGGTTGTGCCCCTGATGGAACATCCCAGTGAGACCTTTCTCACCACCATAGAAGAAGACCTCATGAAGCTCATTATCAAATATGGCATGACGGTCAGTCACGCAGGCAGCTTTCAGAGCTAGCCCCCAGAAACATAACACAAAGAAATGCACTCAACTTACAGTATGTTAATATGAGTTTTGCTATCTGTTACTCAGGTTGTACAACACTGTGTAAGCTGTCTCGGTGCCATTGTGAACAAGGTCACGCACAACTACAAGTTTGTTTGGGCTTGTTTTAATCGCTACTACGGTAAGGCTCATGTATACACTGAGATTAATAAGCATTTGAACAAAACAGTGACAAACACTGTAATGTTTTAACTTCATACTCTTGTCCCTTTGGATGTGAAATTACAAGGTTAAAGGGCAGATGGGTATTTTGGCCAAAATTGGAAGAACAGGATTTCTGCAGGTCTTCAAACGTCTTTAAACATCTTGGATTATATTATCTTAACTCAAGGCCTTAAAGGGCCTTAAAAAGTTAAATGTAGAATTCTAGAAGTCTTAAATTCTTAAATTTAAGAGGTCTTCTTATTGCACTGTTTTTCCATTGAGAAATCTGCCCAGTCAAACAGACCTAGATTTTGAAAGGTCTACTTTTTAAACTGTTAAAAACTCTTAGTTAATTTAGCTCAATTTCTGGAAGTCTATGGGATCAAGTAGCAAACATAGGAGGAAAAATGATCAAATTCCCCAAAAATTGAATTATCCCTTTAAGGAGCTCACTGTGTGACCTAGCACTTCATCCTTAGTTAACAGTTTCTTTGCTTTTCACTACCTGTGTGTATCACTCTATAGGTGCTCTGACAAAACTCAAGACACAACACCAAGAGGACCCCAACAGCCCCGCTCTGGCTGGTCACAAACCTGCTCTGTTGCGTTCGCTGTTTACTGTGGGAGCTCTCTGTCGACACTTTGACTTTGACCAGGAAGAGTTCAAGGGTGCTAGTAAGGTAGACACTATTAAATTGTTTAAACTTCATTCACAAAATTGCAGCAAAACTGAAAAAAAAAGTTCTAATAATTGACCAGCGCTCTCTCTTTCTGCGTCTTGTAGGTTGTCATCAGGGACAAAGTGTTGGAGCTTCTGCTGTACTTCACCACGCATGAAGAAGAGGAGGTTCAGACC
The DNA here is from genome assembly GCA_900302305.1 of Polymixia japonica. Taxonomy (NCBI): domain Eukaryota; kingdom Metazoa; phylum Chordata; class Actinopteri; order Polymixiiformes; family Polymixiidae; genus Polymixia; species Polymixia japonica. Next base: position 10,259 of record OMKK01030357.1, on the reverse strand, counting down.
AAGGCCATCATGGGCCTAGGTACATTTCACATCATCTCACTTTAGCATTAGATACAGTCCTTATATTTACAAATTGTCATCAAAAACTCTGGTCTGTGCTTCCTTGTACTTTTGTTTTGTCTTCAGTTTCTTAAGTCTTCTTCCTTTATCTTCATTGTCTCTCTCAAGGCTTCCAGTTCATCATGTACCCAGCACTGATGTTTGTGCAGGACGTGAAGACTCTCTATAACGACATCCTATCAGACAGGAAGCGAACGGTCAACCTGAAGATCCAGGTGCTGAAGAACCTGCAGACTTACCTGCAAGAGGAGGACTCTCGAATGCAGGAGGCTGACCGGGAGTGTGAGTTAAACACCATCATCTCATTTTTTTTAATTTCTCAACCACCGAGGATTGTCCCTCCAAATGTATTGGCATTAGTTCTCACTGAATGGGCCTACAATACAGAACATGCATCCCCAAGATGATAACCGCTCCTTGTGTTGTTTTCTCCAGGGAAGAAGACGTCCAAGCAGGAGGATCTGAAAGAGATGGGGGACATCTCATCAGGCATGAGCAGCTCCATCATGCAGCTCTACCTGAAGCAGGTGCTCGAGGCCTTCTTCCACACGCAGTCCAGCGTGAGGCACTTTGCCCTTAACGTAATCGCGTTGACGCTTAACCAGGGCCTCGTCCATCCTGTACAGGTATGTCCTCCAGCATACCCCCGTGACAATCAAATAAGTCCAACTTGGCTTTGTGAAGAACCAATGTGAAGAACCAATTAATTTGTGATCTCATCCTTACTGAGCCAACATGTTTGCCTGCTCGTAGCACTGTAAAACTTAAGCACGGTCCAGGTATGAAATTGAAAAATGATGAGCTCTTCACAGATTCAAAATACTTTTTTTTCCCAGTGTGTGCCCTACTTGATTGCCATGGGAACGGACCCTGAGCCCACCATGAGGAACAAGGCTGACCAGCAGCTGATAGAGATTGACAAGAAATACACAGGTTTCATACATGTGAGTGGGAACTTTGTCAAACTGTAGACATGAGAGTTTATTTACATGGTGTCACATGAGAGTTTATTTACATGGTGTCAGGGGACAGAAGGGCGGCTTAGTTCAAGCCGGGTTCAAGCCCTCAATCCTGCAGGCATTTGCCCTGCTGAGGTGTCCTTGAGCAAAGTACTGAATCCCTACCACCTCCATTGTGGAGGCAGCAAGTGAAAGAGAATTTCCTTATGTCGATCAGTATCACTTTATTATTACTACTACTAATATTATTCCTATTATTATTATTATCTGAAGGATTATCGATCTTCTCTTTGATCGTCTGTAATGCGTTGAGTGTGTGTGTGTGTGTGTGTATTGACAGATGAAGGCTGTAGCAGGGATGAAGATGTCCTACCAGGTGCAGCAGGCCATCACCGGATCCAAAGGCACTCTGGTCCGAGGTTTTCGTCAGGAGGAGACGACCTCAGCTCTGTGCGCTCACCTCTTCACCATGGTGCGGGGGAACCGGCAACACAGACGAGCGTTCCTCATCTCACTGCTCAACCTGTTCGACGACAGCTATGTGAGTTCACCTCCCCTCCACCAGGGGGAGTCGCTTCGCTTTACCCCCCCGAGTTGCACTCTGCTATGTTTACGATATTCTTTCCTAATGGAGAGTGGACACAAACGGTTGTTTGAAACGCTGGATGTCTTGTATATTATGTCCCCTGCAGAAGACAGAGGTGAATATGCTGCTGTTCATTGCGGACAACCTGGCCTGTTTCCCTTACCAGAGCCAGGAGGAGCCCCTCTTCATCATGCACCACATAGACATCACTCTGTCTGTGTCTGGTAGCAACCTACTGCAGTCCTTCAAGGAGGTGAGAAACGCTCGCAGCACCCTGCAACAGACACACACTCACACACACAGTCTCACACTCTTCTTCTGCACTCTGTGCGTTTTGCCTGTCTGTGTTTGAGTGGCTTTGCTCTCTGTGCAGTCTTTACGCAAAGAACCGCTGCGGCAGGAGAAGAAGAAGAAGAAGAAGAGGCCTCGGGAGAGGAAGTATTGCTCCGAGGACGAGGAGGACAGTGGCAGGTCTAA
>OMKK01030354.1:0-12104 GCA_900302305.1 Polymixia japonica | reverse complement strand
ATTCGTGTGTGCGTGTGCATGAATGCGTGTGTTTTTTGTGTATGTGTGTGTGTATGTGTATGTGTGTGTGTGTATGTGTGTGTGTGTATGTGTGCGTGAATGTGTTTATGATTTTGCGCGTGTGCACGTGTCTGCATCTGTGTGTGCATGCGTGCCAACGTTTGATTTCGGTGATTGCTGTTGCAAGTAATCACTTGTATGGAGTTGGTGAAACGAGGGAGTCCTCTCAGTCTACAGTAACAGTATAGTAATGAACCTGAAGAATGTGAGGCGATCCTATAACTTCAGTCAACTCCACTGTGCAGTCATCAGAGTTAAAGGGGTCATATTTTGCTCATTTATGTTTATCCTGGGACTCCACTAGAGTATCTTTGCACGATTCACAGCTCAAAAAAGTCCTTCTTTATCTTATACTGGCCCTTTATGCAGCCCCTATGTTCAGCCTCTGTCTGAAACAAGCTGTATTAGCTCCTGTCTCTTTAAGGCCCCCCTCCCTAAAAGCCCACTTTCTTCTGTACGTGTTGCGCTAAAATGCCGACTGAGGTGGAAAACGTCTGCTGTCAGGAAATAACAAAGTTAACGTAACTACTAAAATGTTATTCTGCTGTCGCCAAACAGCTGTATAGTATCTCCCTGCACTGTCATTATATTATATTGATTGCTTATAACTTGAAAACATTTACTTATAAAGACCTGCATGCAACATCTTCTCCTCGTTGTCTTTGACCGGGGAACTTTTGTCACTTCCTGGAGCAGAATGACCATATAAAGAAATCCATCCCGAGTTCACATCAGCTTGGGAAGAAAGTAGAAAAAAACGTTTGAAACCGTTCAGAGCAGCTAACAGTCTGAAGCCTGAGCTTCTATCTCACAGGGATTCTTTTATCATTCGTTTAGCTCATTATTTGACACTTTGGACACGTTTAATATCAACACCTGACATTATAACATTATTATATGTATGACAGAAAATAAGGAAAAGGATAATAGGTCCCCTTTAAGCAGTAGCACTGTTGTGGGAAGGATGATCAAACATACATTGCATAGAGCACACTGCACCACTGGAAACCACTGCTGGCGGGTAAAATAACGTACTGGCGACTGTGTGCATGAAATAACAGACACAAACATACATGTCAGTCGGGCTGCGGAGAGGGCAGGTGGAGGGCTCTAGACGCTGTGCGCTGTTGGCACGGCCTGTGGAGATTGTTGTCTCTCTCTGTAAGTCTCCGATCAAAGCAAATCGATTTCTCTGACCTTGTTCAAATCAAAGCCTGAGAGTGAGATCGTCCCAGATAGCTCCGCCCCAGATTCAGATGAGGGCTTCATACAGAGCAGGAGTTGTGGTAATGTTGATGAGGAATCAATAAGGTGATGATGGCCCTCTAAGTCATGATGGTATGAAACCAAATGATCAGGATTTAGCGAGCCCTGAAAATATAGGCCGACACCCACATGCAATCACAAGCACAGTGGTGTGCGCATCTCACACACACACATACACACACGCACGCACGCACACACACATACACTGTTGGTTAACCAAGTCTTGAAGCTGTGAGCTCAGACACGCCAGGGAACAGCCTCGTCGCCGTTAAACTCAATTACTAATGACCAGCCAAGTAGAAATCCTTGCGAGCTATAAATCCTTCTTTATAAAGCTATCTATAAGACCCGTGCTAATCTCTCTAAATTATTATTTCACATTTAATTATTTTTAACTATTTCATACTCAGTATTACTAGCGAGGCCAGGTTCCTGGATTCTACATAGTTGAAAGTAATTATGGATAAGAGCACTGGTTTAACAACTCAGATCCTTGCAGCAAAATACGCTGGAAAGATAAATACTGCCCCCTTCAGGCCGTTTGGAGAAGCGTCTGGATGCAACATATCCAGCTGAACATCTCGATACGGTTCTCCTTTCTCCTGCTCACTTTAAAATCCCTCTCTGTTTCTCACTCTCACACGCTCTCCTCTTCTCTTCAGGTTTTAAATACACTGTTATCTTTTTTTTTTATCTCGTCATCTCAACAGAAATGTTATCTATCTGCATCTATGCAGGCTTATATGGCAGAAAGTGTTTAGAAATAAAGCACATTTCCGTCGTCATCTGTCTTTTTTGTTGGAGGAGAGAACGTTGTTAAGCCGGGAGGGCGCTTCAAAAAGTATAAACTAAGAAGATAAGAAAGGAAACCCTGAGAAAGTCATTATGAAGTTCATGCGTGGTCAATGTGGTTATGTGCTTTATTTCAACCTTTACCACACCACACCTCACTGAAACACGCTACACCACATCATTTGAGAATGATCAAAGGCCAACACACACTCTCTCGTGCGCACACACGCACACACACACACACAGAGAGAGAGAGAGAGGAGAGAGAGAGAGACACTCACAAATACGCACACATTAACGGACGCTCATATAATGTTATGTCACATAATTTCTCGCATGTGTCTTGCTTGACTGTGGAATTGAACTGAGAAAATCTGACAACTAGTCCATGAAAGAAAACTACGTCAAGGAGATGAGGAGACGAGGAGATGAGTGCACCACAGAACTTCACAGAACTCTGTTGTCTTAGGTTAACTATGTACATGGCGTTTGTATGATTGCAAAGTTCGCAATTTATTTTTCCGGTTTATTTGAAGATATTTTAAGAAATACAATTTCACATTGTGACGGATAATTGTATCTTTTCAACAAATCTTGTTTAATATAACTTGTCTCAATGTGTCTTCAAATACAGCAAAAGAGTGGAAAACAGTTTGTTTGTTCATCATCAATCATTCCACTTTTTTAAATACATTTTTTCATTATCTTGAGATTAGGAAAATTAACAACTGTTTGCTGCGTATAATATCACCTGATGGATTCTTCCTCACAATTGGCACCGGTTGTTTTAATTTGTTTCTATTTGTCTATAGTGTCTCTTCTCGGTGCCGCTGCACCTTTTCATCAATAATAATAATAATAATAATAATAATAATAATAATAATAATAGCTTTAATTTATATAGCGCCTTTCAAGGGACCCAAGGTCGCTTTACAAAGGAAGAACAGAAAACACAGTCACAGACAGAGAAATGTGTGTGTGTGGAGGATGGAGAGCTGTCCAGAGGAAGAGGATCTTGACTGGGTGTAGGGGTCATCAACATTTAGTTATAGCCCACTAATAACAGATGGGAGGAGCTTCTTAACCCCACGTTGTCCGATTGTCATATTTCTACTTACATTCAGTTTCATTTTTTCATATGATGCGTTCAGTAGCGTTTCATAAGTTGTGGCCCATACTTCCAAAATACGCAGTAGTTCAGTCTGAAAATGCAGATGTTTTCTTAGTTCATAACTGTTTTGGATTTTTTTTATCTGATACCCCCTGAAACGTTTCACCTTATAACAAGATAAATAGTATATTGTTATATTATAGTTATGGTTAGTTATAGTTATTATATAACGGTGTGTGGAGAACGGATACATTTAGGAATATGGCTGTCATGTTTGGGTTGAGACATGGTGAGATTCTGCTGTTAAAATGACATATTTTGTCTTAAAACAACATAATTATGTGGTTAAAATGACATAGCCTAATTGTGTGGTAAAAACGACATACTTGCCAGTCAGTCATGACAGCACCACTGACGGGCAGGGAAGGCAGACCGACAGAGGCCCCTGCGGAGCCATGGAGCTCCAGGTCCGTAGGGGCCCCGCCGCAGGGCCCCTGCCGGCCCCGGGATGCCTTCCTCCGGTTCCCCGTGTTCTGGAGCTCCATAGCGCCCGCAAATCGTGTAAATGAGCCATGTTCCTCAATTAATCTGATCTCCGCACACCGTTATATATAATATAACAATATACGTTTCATAACGTGAAACTTTTCACGTTATAATAATAAGTTATTATATACTGAGTATATACTGTTATAACAAGAAAAGTTTCTTGTAATAAAATTCCTCAAGTGCAGGTAAAAGTATATGCTTACTTAAAAAGAGGTACCTAAGTAGGCTATAATTATAAGTATTTTAATAAATACCCGTAGTATAAGTATTTTAATAAACTGTACACATCTGTCTATCAGCAACAATAACACATTGCTGTATTAATGTGTGTATGAGCTGAAGCAGGCCTCTGGCGCCCTCTGTCTGTGTGGAGGTTGGTACTGCAGCCTCTCACTCTCGAAAACACTCTAATGAAATCCAGTCAGAAGTGGCTCGTCTGGTTTGTGGTTGTAGCACAGTGATTGACTACTTCACATTCATATCATTCTCTGGTTTAGACACTATCCAGCATAATGAAGTGTTTGTTTTTATTTACACTATATGTTGCGTAAAGTCTAAACGTTGACCTTTTTACCCATATCAGAGCATTAGTAACCAGGTTATGTATCTTGTAGGTGTACGTGGTGCAGCAGGCCTTGTGTGGTATAGGGTGGACACATACGCCAGATACAGACAGGAAGTTTTATCACTTAATTTAATGATAGTAACGGAGTTTTTCAACATAGTTTTGGGAGGGGCTTCTGTTTCATCAGTTGACCTACTTGTCACAGCTTACACAAGCCAGCTACCGCAATCTCATCCCAGCGCCTTGTTCTCTGTTTTTCCAAACTTATATTTACATTCTATTAGACCTATTATACTACATCCTGGCAAGAGATGCTACCACTTCCACCCACAACAACCATTAATCACATTTCTACCGAGGCAGCTGATGAATAAGGAGCTTGATAGAGCCACTGGATCGACGCATACTATTCTGTTCAGAGTGCTTGTTATTGTCAGTGAATATCACAAATCTATATATTATATCTATCTAAATATTCAATGAAACTATCTAAAAACACACTAATTTACTTCATCGTATTTAGTATCACAATCATTTACTTTAATTAAAAACTGTTTCCCGTAAAGGAACAGTGTTTGTTTGTGGGTTGCAGTGGGTGTGGACAGTCATTTTATTATTAAACAAATAAATAGTTAACTAAGCAAACAACAAAACAAGATGCAACAAATCAGTAAATACCGTGTTAGTATAGTGTTTATGATGAGTCATATGATCTAACTATACTGTCACCTGTTAGTTAACAAAAATGTGTTGTTACCCTGATCCTGTCAAAATCTAACGTTAGGAAATCAGATGTGTAAAAGTATCTTCTCTTCTTCCTCACAACATCCCTAAAGGTAAGAAAGTAACACTGAGGTAGGGAACTCACAGATGTAAGTGTCCTATGTAATGTCTGTCCCTTCCTTCCTGACAGGTGGCTTATGGGAGGCCAGGGATGAGCTCGGAGTTTGGTGGTTTCTTGTCGTTCAGTGGGAGGTTCGTTCCGTTGTCTTACCTCGGCTATATTTAAGATCAAGAAATGTGTCTGAAAACAGTGATGTCACAGGATGCGCCAGGCACCGCGACGTCGCCGGGGCCTCACACACAAAACACCAAGGCTCACATTTAAAATGTAAAAGTGAAATACTGACAGTTATCTGTTCGTTTCAGTAGAATCGTCTTTGGAGTCTTCATTGAAATGGTGTTTGAAGCTGATCTTTCCCTTTAACTTAAATGATGAAATTGACTTCGCCACAATATTATATTTTCATAATTATGTTTTCAGTAGTAGTAGTAGTATGTGACAAAGCAGATAGTTCCACTTTCCATTCTCACATTCCAATATTACCACGATGTCCAAGTCACAATGAGAAGCACATGGAACACGTAATCAATCACCCAGGGTGCTGAAGTGGGAAGGCACATTCCAGTATTTAATGGTTTGGTTAGCGTTACAAACTTTGGTTCACTGGGTTCACTGTTGGTGTAACCTCTACTTCAGCATATTAATTAAAATTTGAGTACATTTGAATATCTCATTATCTTCTTTGATGAGAAGCATTTTTGCTTCTTAATTGCTCAAGGTAGGCTGCTATGATTCAACAGACATTAGTTAATTCAATCACCATGTCAGAAAAACAGATTTTATTGTAAGTGCTAAGTTACGAGGCTCTTGTTCAAGTTACGAATGTGCTATAAATCAGAGCACTTGTAAAGGGCTACCGTATATCGTACGTAGACTGTTTACTGTCCGAACAAGTACTCCTACAAGTACTACTCCAGTAGAATATGGCTGCGTAACTGTCTTTTGTTGCGTGTTCTTGATTAGTTGTTATATTTTGTTTGGTTTTGGGGGGTTTTGCATGAGTGTTTGAGAGTGTCTCTCGCTAAGGTAGAACACACTACACGCACACATCGAGGCACGCTGACACGTCTCAGGTGGATGTGAGATTTCACATCCGGACTCGGTTCCCACTGCTGACCTCCGCCTACATCTGCGCATTTGTCTATTTGATTTGATTTGCGTGTACAAAATAAGCACCGCTGTATCCGTTAATGTCTTTCTTATTGCGGACGGTGAATTAGACCATTCATAAGAGGACTAGCGCGTTAAGGAAGCTATGAATAGCATAATGATATACTGTATCTGTAGTGAATTCATGTTTAACCTGCAAGCCTGATATATTCTGCATTAATTAATAATGTCTACCTACCCTGATGGATATTAATTCAAATAATGTCATTTAACAGTAAAACTAACGGTAAAAATAACCAAAAGCAAATAATGAACTGAGAAAATTCTGTGTTGAAGTCTTGTTTCTGTTGAAACAATGGTGTTCCTGTTACCTCGGAGAATGTGCCACAGGACCACTGAGGCAGAAGTGGAATTCCACGTCTGCAATTATTGAACAACAGGGAGCAAGAGAAAGGAACAAGGAGGAGGTGAAAGTCAGGCAAGGGTAAGAAGTTAGGAAACATTTGACATATAATTGATTCATAACCAAATTACAGCCGTTTTTTTTTTTCTGTTTACTTTATTCTAAAAGAAACAGACAGGGGTATATTGTAAATGAGATGATACACAACATCAAGGAGGTAAATATTAGAGAAAGGAATCACATGGTAAATAAATGCAGACGTCAGAGGGACATTTGAACCGATTACACTCTGACATTTCCTTAGTACAGGACTTGAACAGGGACAGCACACAGTACAGTACATCCTTGAGAGTCAATTAAACAACAGTTCTCTCATTCACACAAAATCATAATGGCACTTAAAAAAAACACCAAATTAATGTATTCTGTATATCCTCAATCCAGGCTACTTCAAAATAGGCACACGTCTTCTTTAAGAAGTGCGGCATTAGACATTATGTTGTAGATCTCTGGTGACTCTACAGTAACTACACATTCATGTTCAGATGAAATGATACATGTAGTAGAAGAAGTGTCTACATGACTGCTGGCAGAGGAACTATGGACAAACATCCCTCAGATGGTACGACATGCTATGAAATCCATATAGTGAAAAACATACATGTGCATAAACACTTGTTATAAGGCACTGTAGTAAAATATTATATGTAGTAAAAAAAAATACAGAAGGTGGTATTTACACCTGGGCATTATAACATGTTATAGAAACATACCCTGAATGAATGTCTCTCCCAAAGACAACAAAACAGACAATATGACACTATCCATCCCCCTGACACAAGTATTACTCTTTCAAAACCTCTCTTAATAAATACTTGTGTACGTCCAAAGGTCGGTGATGTATGTTTGGCCCATTTATAAATTCTTTCTTGAGTTTATTTCAATCGTGTCTGTTTGTCTGTTTTGGTTTCCTCAGTGAGAGTGTTTGGTTTGTTGCCAGAATCTAAACCATGGTAAGGCCAGAAGACTCTCCCAAACTACAAGTACTGCTCCCTTTTCTCTGGTGGGGTACTTTTAACATTTGGTCTGCAATTCAAAAGGAAAAAAAAACATGTTTCAGTCAATGTACAATTATATTTTCACTGAGAACAAAACAAACCAAAAAGGCACATCTACAAAACCCAGAAGTCATAGGATATAAGTAAAATCATAAGTCAACGCAACATAACCACAAAGTTCTTTAACTCATACAGTTAACTTTCCGTAAATAACAGGACAGAGGGACGTGGAAGATCTAGAAGTGGGTGTACAGGCTGAAGTGGAGTAAGCCCACCTCACTTTTTAAAGAGAAGGTCTAGAACCATCTAAGCGTACATCGTCCTTTCAGAGTCCATATTTACAAACAAGGTGGAGGAGGTGCAATGCTGGAGAAGACAAGGCATCTTAATTTCCCAGGAAATACTGATAAGGTGCAGACATACTTGGGGAGGGGTGGAGGGGAGGGGACATGGCATAATCTATCGCAGGGAGACAGGGCTCCAAAATCTGGGATCTAGGAGGGAAAGAGGGGAAGGAAAGAGGTGTGGGAACTCGGACAGTCCTCGATAAAAAGGCGGGGGCTGATCAGTCAGGGAAACTAGTTTCACTCAACAACTCTGCCCTGAATTAGAGGAGAGAAGAAGACAGTCAGAGAACAACAGGATTAGAGGACAGATGGGGAAACAAAGACACATCAAGACCTCACTGGTTCTCACAACAGCTCTGTGTTGTTAGTGAGCAGGCGCTTGATGATCCGGGCTACGAACGTGTTAGCAAAAGAGATAATGATGCTATGTGTCAGCTGGCGAATAATCACTACAAGTTGGGAAGACGTCATGCCACAGATATTAGTAAATGGATTGGTAGATACAGGTTGAATGTTTATTGGATGTTACAGGTATGAGAAGTTGAGGAATATGATGAGTCATAGTGCTATTATACTATTTATGAGGTACAATTTTCTGGTTGTATTTTAGTAAGCTGTTGTTTTTTTCATCATTTAGAAACATCTATTGATTAAGTTCCTGTTTGTTCTTCTCTGTGGAAAGTTCTTCAGGTAGTTTAATTATGTTTTTTGTTGAGGAATAATTATTACAGCACAGCTGCTATGGACAGACTAGGAGGCTTGACTTGATCCTTTATTTGAAGGAGGTGAAGTTCTGTAGACCTACACCTCCTCCATGGGGATAGACCAGCGCTTTCAGCATAAACAAATACTGGTAAAGTAAAGGGGCCATGTCAAGGGACCACGTCAAGGAGACACGTAAAGGGGACACGTCAAGGGGACACGTCAAGGGACCACGTCAAGGGGCCACGTCAAGGGGCCACGTCAAGGGGACACATCAAGGGACCACGTCAAGGGGACACGTAAAGGGGCCACGTCAAGGGGCCACGTCAAGGGGACACGCCAAGGGACCACGTCAAGGGGCCATGTCAAGGAGCCACGTCAAGGGATCACTTAAGAGTTTTGGCTCTAAAATAAAACACTGCTGGAGTTCTATTGGAATTCTGGGTTTATTGACGTTGCAAAACCACCTGCCGTCTTTAGTAGTTATTCATGTAATAACTTAAACAGTCTCTACAGTGACAAAATTAAAGGTGTCTTTACTATTTACAACTCTGTTTTTACAGTGCTGTGTTAGCTTAAGGCCCACTATAAAATAATCTATATTACTGTTTTAGTGGCATCTAGCTTATGGTGAAATAGAAGATAACAATTCGGTAACAACTACACGAGATAACATTATGCGTGCAGACAGAGGTTTACCACATAACAGAGCGTGTGGGTCTTGAATGAAAGTGTTAGTCCATTGAGCATGACAGTGAAGGATGTGTAATCGTTCCCATGTCTTAGTTTTGAGGGAAATAGTGAAATGGCCATTAACAGCATACATACTCAGCAATGGTAAAAACGTAACCATAACGTTTACTGACAGTTCACCTCCACCTCTGCAGTTCAGTTTGTGTTCATGTGTAACCGGTCGCTAGCAACCGATGTACGACACCAGGCTAAATCAGAGCAGCTTAACTGGCTTCTTCCAAACCGAGGATGTTCCTCAGCTGTTACATATTATAAAAACCGTAATGTGTCTCTAGATGATATGTTTGTGTGGCTCAGACAGGATAAGCCAAGTTTCCTCCACAGTAACAGGAGACTAGTCTTTATGCGTGACGTTAGCTCAGTGTTGGTGGAGCGGCTCAGACTTCCCCTCACAACCTCACTGCAGCAGCGGAGTGGAAAAAGATAAAGCAACATGGAGGCAACACAAAGATGCAGCTCCAACCAGGAAGCACAGGACAGGCTGATACTTGCAACATCTAGCTCATTTCCTGCCAAAACCTTGGTATAGTTCAGCAACGTTTTGCATATATCCTGTCATTGATGCACCTTATACTTTGCCTTTCAACTAATTCCAGAGTTAGTTTTACTAAACGAGAAACAAATCATTTGATTGGTTTTCTTTCTGTCTCTAATAAAACGTGCAAACAGAGCGAGTAGCTGTTTGTGATGTTTTAGGATCAGATTAAAGCAGCTGCATTGATTTAGAGGAGGTTAAATAATTACTTTAATGTGCATGAAAGTTTCGCACTATACACAAACTATAAAAATATGTGAGCTATAGATCACCCTGATCTCTAGTCTGCTGATCTCTGATCTGTGATCTCTATAGATCACCCTGATCTCTAGTCTGCTGATCTCTGATCTGTGATCTCTATAGATCACCCTGATCTCTATTCTGCTGATCTCTGATCTGTGATCTCTATAGATCACCCTGATCTCTATTCTGCTGATCTCTGATCTGTGATCTCTATAGATCACCCTGATCTCTATTCTGCTGATCTGTGATATGTGATCTCTATAGATCACCCTGATTTCTAGTCTGCTGATCTGTGATCTCTATAGATCACTCTGATCTCTAGTCTGCTCACAAATAAGTTATGAAAGTTTGTACATTATAATGAAAGCTTTTGTATCCACAATATTACATTCTACTGACATTTAATGGATAGTGTGTGTGGTGTGTGCATGTATGTGTGTGTGTGTGTGTGTGTGTGTGTGACTACACATGTATGCGTGCACCTGTGTGTGTATATATGTGTGTGTACGTGTATATATGTGTGTGTGTGTCTGCTTCTGCATCACAGTCCTTTTTAAAATTTTGTTTTAAAAGCCATTATCAGGGTAAAAAGGGGTGGAGCGAAGCATGTCCTCTGCTCTCTGTTTGGGTGGCTGGTAGAAGGGGGTGGGGTTTACACGTACTCCCTGGCTGTTGAAGGCTGTGATTGGCGGTAATATTGCTGCCCTCGCCTGTCCTCATTGGAACAGGAGCAGCACAGAAAGGAACCGCCCAGTACTGTCAGACTGGCAGCTGCCCATCCCACAAAGAGGGCGGAGCCAAACTCATACCTGTACAGGAAAGGAAGGAACACGTGATGAATAGGTGGAAGAAGGTGAAAGTTGACTATGAACATATTCTCATTTGACGAAACAACCAAGAGGGAGTAGTTCCAAGGGGAGGAGGGTTTGGTACAAGCACACACTCAGACATCTGGAGGCTGCCCAGTGCAAACATTGTCTCATTTCCTTCGCCCTGATTTTCACTGATATCACGGGAGAACAGACGTACCTGGCGTTGTGCGGTGTGTTTGGGTTGAAGAACTGGTAGGACACCTGCGTGGCGTACCAGGACACAGAGACCAGCGTGCATAGACCTGTGGAGAGAGACAGTGACGGGAATATATCACTTCTTTGCATCAGTTAGGCCTACAAACATGCGATGTAGATCACATGCTATTCATTCTTGTACAGTAGCCTGACCAACACAAGCCACATACACATGCAAAAGGAAAGCCTGTTTGTTTTCTCCTTCAGCTTTGTGGTCATGTCTGAGGTCAGCAGCTAATGTGTCCAAAATTACCACTTCCTGTTTACAGCAGGGACACTAATTACCCAGCAGACCCCTAGTGAGAGCTTCTGGTCAGAGGAATGTCAGACCGCTCTCGCTCAGTATGCCAGCTGCAGGCACAATTATACAAAACAACTAACGCCTATATTGCTGGTTTTAAACTAACCCAAAGCACTGTTCAGTTTGATATCCACGAATAAAAACACTATGCACGGTTCCCCTTTACGACAACGCGCAGCGCAAACGTATATCTCACCTGCAAGCAGGAAGAGGGCTCCTCCGGATACAGCGATGCGGGTCTTGGTGGCAGGATTGTTGTCTCCTACCTTAGTACACTTCATCCCAACCACACTCACTATGATGCCGATGAAGCCCAGGAGCACAGACACCACCATGAGAGCACGACACGTCTGGATGTGGACTGGAGACAGGCGGGGAGACAGGCAGGGAGATAGGCG
>OMKK01030353.1:0-14850 GCA_900302305.1 Polymixia japonica | reverse complement strand
ACACTGGATTTTCAGCCAGCCAAGGCCAGCTGCTTTGGACGTCGACAGACATAAGTGTCAGACTAACATGCTTTGCAGGAGTTTAGGGACTAGGGGTTGGGAGAGAGAATTGCCGTGTAAAAAAATACAGCTGCAATGGGCCCGGAGAAGATAAAGCGCGAACAGCAATTACATATGCATTGTTACCAAATCTCTTGCTGTCAGCTAACCTGTCAAGTCACCAATTCCCTACATTGCTCATTAAACAGACTCACACAAACATCCAAACCATATATGTAAAATTGATGTAGGTCACTGCATAGCTGTTAATGTCACTAGATCATTTGCTGTGTATTGAGTGTTTCAATACTTTCCATTATATGGATGTGATGAATTTTGGATTAATTGCCTAATCTCTTTCTAAATAGTGGCTGTGGGCAGATGCACGTCATAAAAGTGGAAGTTTCGTGATGGTGGAACTACTGTTATAGACCAGGTTGCTGGCGTTGGTGGCTCGAAGTTATCAGAGCAAAAATCACGGGCAAAGAAGCAGAAAAGAACATTTAAAAAGTCGGACTGACCACAGGCTTCAACATTTATGACCCGCACCCCAGCCGTCTCTGACCGAGGCCATGCTTAAAACGTGTACTGCCAGAAAAGAAGAAATATGACTTCAGTTTAAACATACTGCACCACAAGTCCATCTTTTTGAACAGACCATCGATACATGTCAATCGAGCGCTCTTTGAAGCTGTGGAACTATGTTTGGCAGTGCTATCGAAAGTTTCCCTTTTGAGTCATGGCAAGAGGCCGGTGATCTCCATGACATTCAATCATGTCCTTTTGACTTTCTCCACGCCTGGGTAGCGCCGTTTCCAATAGGACAAAACAGCGTGTGACCTGTGGGTGAGTGGAAACAGCGTGGAACTGGGCGAGCACAGAACGGCGAGAGTGAGAGAGCTCTTCGGAGCTGGGTTGTTGGGAGGCGGGACTTTCCTAATACGCACGGGGAAAAGGTGACCTCACCTTGTGGAGAGAGAGTTACCTCTGCAGTGGGAACACATGAATGCGTTTTTATTAACATTCCTCAAAACTCCTATGGGGGTGTGGTGGGGGGGGGATGGCCGCTTGCCAAAGCTGTGTTCGGGATTTTTTTTTTCCGGGCATTGTAAAATAAAATGGTCTGTCTGTCGAAGTGTTTTCCCTGTTTAATGTTCTCAGTTAATTTTTTGGCAGTGCACTGCGTGAAAGGTTGCTCTCCAGGTGAACAAAAATGGTGTCAGTTGTTGGTCATTTGACAAGATAGGGCAATATAATTTTATAGCTGTATTACCACTAAGAAAAAAACTCAAGGGAAATAATTTCTCCTCGTGAAATGCAAAGCCCTCTGCGGTTCATGAGGAAGGCTAGAAAAGTATGAAAGTATGAACAAGAGGTGGCCACGTTGCCGCATCAGGTAATAGTGGCCCCTGCTCTAAAAGGCTAGCTTCTGTGACGAAAACAAAATGGCTAAACACTTATTTCTCTGTAAAACATGGATGTGCCATCTTTTGTAATACTCAATCGGATTGTTACAGTCCTCCGTAAGCTGAGTGTCACAGAAACACAATGAGCAGAGAGACATTCTGTGTCAGATGTGAGCAGCGGCAGAGAGGTTTGCTCTTTATGTGACAGAGGTGTCATATGTGGACGCCCCCCTGGTGTGCTATTCTTATCTTTGTGCGCTCTCTGAATGTCTGTGAGTCGGGGTCTCTGTCTCGCAGTGTGACAACAGAGCAGCTAAATCAATAGCACTCGAGCTGCAGTCTACATTTGTCTGACCAGCTCAAATTAATTCAGCTCCCTTGACTCCGGGGGCCATTACAGCTGAAATGATGGTGTGGGTTGTGGGCATGTCTGACGTGAGTTTGCGTGGCTCCCTTGAAATCCATCATGATATAATGACAGTGTTCACAGATGTACATGCATTTGCGGGTGAACGGCGGAGTGTGGGCTTTACACGTGTCAACCTCAACCTGAACCGTTGTGTTATTTTTTTTTGGTCAGTTTTCTCATTTCATACTCTCTCAACAGCTTTGTGGTAAGCTGCCGTGTTCAGTGTACTTCATAGTTTCATCCTGAAAACAAACCGACCGACTAATTAATCAGCTACTCAGGAGACTGTACCATGCGGTTAATTATTATTACAGTAGTACAGCTATTTCTTTTGTTTAGCTTTTACTTAGGCTTGTTTGTGAGTGCACGGACAGCGATCTCACAGACTTTTTTTTAACCCGCTCTATGGGAAAAAATGTATAATAAAAACACTTTTCACCACAAAACATCCCTAACTTTCTTGCGCTGAGCAGTGAAAGCTGGTTCTATTCAAAATGGTAGTCCGACATGAAGTGTGGAGTAATGGGGGAGCCTCTGTAAGGATTGGAAGCTTGGCAGTTGCTCCTATCTGATAAGGAGCCAGAGGAATTAAAAACTCCCATCTGCGGAGTGACATTAATTCCTGCATTCTGCTTCGTCCTAAAAAGTCCGGATTTTCAATTTGAACTGATTCGGCAACTAGCTCTAATTAACTTCAGCATGTGGTAATTCTAATTCTTCGGTAATCCCCCCCTTCCTTTTTTTTTTGTCAGTTTCTGACACGAGTTTGTATCTCGTGTGCTCGCTATCTCCGTTCCTTCATTTCCACTGTCTGCGCCTCCTTTTCTCTGTCTCCCTCGCTTTCTCCGCGCGAGAGAACCTCTGACGGCGTCCCCCGCTTGAAAGGGAGCCTGAAAGCCTGCGCGCCGTCTATCTCTGTGCCGCTCTGCCGGGAGTCTGGCCGCTTGTGGTGTCTGAGCGGAGTGAAGTCGGCGCTTTATTTATTTCGGATGCAATAACCCCCGGGATAAGACAAGGACTCGCGGGCCTCTGATGTGTGACATGTAAGTGGTGGGACGAGGAAGGCGACAGATCTGCGCGCGCGTGCGTGCGTTTGTGTGTCGCTGTGTGGGAGAGGATGTTAAAAATTTGCCGAGGGCAATGACACCGGTAATCCTTGCACTCTGTTGTTGCAAACACCATCCGATTGAAAGTGCCACCCATGAAAGCTAGCGGGATGACTCTTTTGGCTCGCAGTGGGCTGTAGTCGGCTTGAGATATCAACTGCTTTCCTTTATCCCGACGATTTTCTCCCACGTCTCTCGCTTGCTTTCCTAAGTCTCCTTTTCTTCTGACTCATCCCTACGTTTTCTGTTTTTTTTTCTGAACATTGACCTCTAAATATCTCGAGCTCAAGTCTTTGCGCTACATCCTAACCACGCTGGACATAGTTATCGTCCAAAACGACGCCATGCCTCGGGATATTCGGAGCGTGTGATTGACTGCGCTGAGCGGAATTGCTGTTTACCTGCAGTGTACCACCATGGGCCCTGCGTCTGGAGGGTTGCAGGCTTTCACCCGTCTGAGGAAGGCCAGGAACGGGGTGGGGTGCTCAGGTACCCCGTGGTCCGGCCAGGCTGTGAACTGGAACTGCCTCACCTCTCTCTTTTCGCTGGAGCCGTTCTGAAAAAATGGTGACGAAGAGGAGCTGGTAAACGGTGTGTTCTCAATGATACCGAGAGGAAATGCATAACTCGCAGAGTACACTTCACACATCTGATTCTTGATAGGTCTACGAAACAGCAGCGCCTGAAGTCCACTTACTTTATAAAGTGCAAACGTCCTGACGCAGTACGTTGCCAACTCTACCGTGTCCAGCAGCGTCACCTGGATAAGACCGTAGGTCTCCGTTCCTCTTGTAGGCCAGTACTGGTCACATTTCACCTGCAATCGGTAAACAAAATTGAGTTCAACAAGTCCAGGACGGGAAGACAGGAAAGTCTATCCTCCAGTCATACCAATTTAGTCCTGATGCATATCAGTGGCATGCTTATTACCAACTTTTTTGCACAAGCAAATGCAAATGTATATCCCTGTTTCTGCTGATTGGGTGTGATTTCACAATCGAGGGAACGGCCTGAGCTATTGGATGGAGCAGACAGCGCTATTTATTGTCCTGACAAGCTCTATAATTACAACGGTAACCACAGTTTTCCAATCATATTACAGGCTCAGGTTTATTATGGTTATCCAGCTTGGTTGCCCAGTGAACGGACAATAAAACATTGTTCCATTACAGCATTATTGTTTAGCTGCCAAAAGGAAGCACTGTTAATGATGGGGGTGAAATAACCCGGCTCCAATGCAGATGCTTTGCTTCATATCAGCCATTTGTAACACGCTAGATATGTGCATGCTAGCTCCAGTAAGGCGGTTTCAGGAGTAGGTTCAACACATGGCGAGTGTCAACAACCGCCGACCAACACCAACAAACAGTGTTATCCGTCTGAGTTGGATGGTGTTGGTTGGTGTTTGCTTTTTTCCTGATTCTACGTGTTCAGTCTGACGCTGGATGTTTGGTGACGTATGTGCTGGTTGGTGAATTCCATTGGTGAACACTATGGCAACTAGACACCTTCACTGAATACTCAAAGATCCGGCAAATCTACTTCACAATAAAATAATTTCCTGAGCGGCTGCAATTACATCGACACGGGGAGCAATGAGGCGATTCAGAATAGTATTAACTTGTAGTCAATACTCTGGATATGCAAAACACATCAAGGCAGCTTGAGTGCTTCCCAGAGAATATGAGTGATCGATACTGAGGACAGGAGCTGTTAGTAGCAACAAAGGGACATTATGTAGTCTAAATGTCAAACAACGCCGCTGTCTGGGGGGGTCTGAGAGCGGCTTTGTGTGCATCCACAAAGCCCCGAGCCGCCCCTTCGTGTCACGCAGCATCTATTCTGTACACCTGACTGTTTCCAAGGACGCGGCGCAAACTCCTGTCTGGAGTGAATCAGCGCAGCCATTGCGCTTGCTTCGAGAAGGCACGCATGTGTGAATGTAACCGAGTTACGGAGACCACGCAAGCTTTTGTGTGCTCAGCCCGGCTGTAAGATGCACCAGACAGATATTATGTGCCTTCTAACCGTCTTGACCTCAAAGGAGCGCAGGCGGTTGGATAATGTGCCTGTCCGCTACTGGTTTTGACCTGTCTGTCAAGGACTAATGCAGACGGCCCACAGTGAGCGCATCGCTGTGGGCAACGGCTGCGAGATGGCTCGTCTTGAAGAAATGAGAAGGCATGTGAAAGGCGCAGAGGGACAAACAACGTGACGTGAAACGAAAGAACAAAAAAAACCTAAACAAATTCACTAAAACAAATTGGAAGATTCTACAGTAGGTGATCTTCAACGTAGACTTTTCAAATCTTCATAGGTGTGCATGTTTATATGTTGCTACTCTTTGCTCGGGCAATTGCATTTGTCGCATTTGTTGAAGCAGTAACGTCACTATTAGAAGTTCAGTTCTCAACAGGTTAGCTCCCCTTGCCGTGACACGGCGAGGATTTAGGATTTAGACTCGACACATCGGTCCCAGGTTTGCCCATTGAGACAAATGTACCACCCTAACCTTTAATGGAGGGGGAAACAGCTTTTGCCTTTACATCAGTTTGTCACCGTTGTTTCATTAAAGTGGCAGTCTCGAACATCTCCGAAGATTTCCCTTTAAATAAATGTCTGTTACTATCTATCGCTGAATGAGGTAACACAATGGTGATTGAGCCTACGGCCCACTGATGAAAGCCTGATTATTAAGAACCAGGTGTCTCTGGCGACTTTCCCGCCATACATTCAAATTAGTTAGTGACGCGTTTTCCCGTTGAAGTGAGGTCCAAAAACACACCAGCTTTTCGCCATAGGTGCCGCCAAAGACAACGAAACGGAGATTCTTCCAGATTGCCACTTTAAGGAGCGAACGTGCATCTATCTCTTACCCTGGACCGCTCCTCCAGTTTGGTCATCATGACGATGTTGGCGCTCCTCTGCTCCCAGATCATCCTCCAGAAATCGCCGAACGTCTCCGGCAGGGAGCCCTGCGTGGCGATGTAGGCGTTCTGTTTCCTGTAGCCGTCGATGTAGTTGGCGTTGATATAGTCGCTCCCAGGGATGCCTGAACAAAAAAAAGGACAAGGCGGGAGATAAACGGTCAAGCCGAGTTGGTGTACAAACCTTTTTAATTAGGATTACTTCGAAAGAGTCACTGATGTGTTGCAGAGGGCAAAGAGATGGATAAGGTAAGAGAGCGCGAGCGAGAGAGAGAGAGGGAGAGAGGGCGCGATGAAGAGATCTGCATTGAGTGATTAACCTTGGTTGTTTTACACATGTAGAAAAGTCAATACGTGTCAATAAAACAGTGGCTTTTAGCTGCTACTTAAATCACTCTACTTCTACATCCATTGACCAACCCAGGTAAAGTGAGAGTCTGCTAGACATGGTGTTCAGATCGCAATGTACGAGGATCGCAATGTTTCTCTGTCTGGAATGGAGGAAGTGAGGCTAGTCAAATGCTGTGTATCTCTCAGGTTTCTTTTTCTGATTTTCTGTACATTAAACTGAAATGACAGAGAACAAGACATATTAGTGGCTGGTGTACAATTTATAAAAAAGTAAAAGGTTTTGTATTTGCTATCAACAACCGATTTAAATCCTTTTTTTTTTTTTTTTTTCCCCTCCATCTACAACCGAGTCATGGATGAATTACCTCACAAGGAGAAAAACAAACCGTAAAAAAAAATATGACGGCGAAACGGTTCTCTCCATCCAGTCCTCTTTTCCCTTTGCTTATGTGAAATAAAAGGCGCAGCGGTCCTTTCCAGTCTGGGGGAGAGAGAGAGAGCGAGCGAGCGAGCGAGCGACAGCTGACAGCTAGTCAATGCTTCAGGACTGGCAGTTCGGGGGCTCCGCGCACACATGGCACGCCGAGATAAGTCTCATCTGCATGGACGCCACGTCTCAGAGAATCCCCCTTGCCCCCCTCCCCCTCCCCCAGACTCCTCTCTACTCCCAGGTAACGTATTCGGGGGAGAAAAGGCGAGAACAGGAAACGGGGATGCGAACACATTCAAAGCCCACCCACATTATTTTTTTCTCTCTCCGTTAACCGCTGAAAGTCTTCTGTGCAGCCACGCGGCTGTACGTTTTCATGATGGACAAGGAATAAATACAATTAAGCCCTGTAGCTTTTCAAATTGAAAAAAGAAAGGCAAAATGGAGACATTATGGTTTAATGAAAATGATGCAAGTTGTTAAACACATATTTGCTAAATGGTTTTGCCTGCATACTGTCTGTCAGTCAGGATTTGTATAAAATGCTACCATCATTTCTGTCTGTCAAGTCAATGGACTTATAGAGAAAAACACATTGCAACGATGTCACTAAGAACTCGGTCCTCCTCATACAAAATGGAGGAATCGCTTACAGAAATGACAGTTTTCCAGACCAGAGGGTACACGTTTATGGAATAAGATTCAATGTTTTCTAAGTAAAAAAAAAAAAAAGGCTGACGTTAACTTGTTCTTGAGGACTTGAGTGGCTTGCACCTGCATGGTGACCACACTGCTGCTTTGTCAGACTCTACATGGTCTGGAGGATCTATGAGGGCGGCATAACTTTCCAACAACTGGAAAAATAACCGAGCACTTCATTCCAAAGTTTCCCCTCACGCAGGCAGGGGAGGGAATTCAAGTGGCCTGGAAACAGAAACGATTGGATCTTACTTTGATTTTCCTGTTTTAGAAGCAGTGACCTTTTATGGAACAGCAGCTCCAGTTTCACCACTTCCAACAGCGTCTTGACTTGAGTTAAAAATAGGTTCAGGACGGTTTCCACACTAAACATAGACACATGCAGATATTTTCGCACATAACTCGGGATGTTCTGAAAACAACGTTGGAGGGAACTGGAGGGATCATTATAACATAAAATCACGGGGTACGAATTGAAAGGAGAAGCTGCACGATTTGGACAAATGACTGAGAAAGATTATTTTAGGGATTTACTTTAAATATCAGCTTAATCCTAGTTGGTATGCCAACTGTATATTTGTTTGTTCAGGACACTCAGCACGAGGTTTTGTCAGTTGTAAAAAAGTTAAGCAGATTCAATGATGTCATCATTACAGAAGCCTGCGCATCTACTCAAACATCAGAGTTCCTAGGGATTCTGTTAATCCATTTCCACATCAATAAATTCTGAAAGTCACTGCCATCAAATTCTGAATCCCAAGTCTCTTTTTACCCAAAAAACTCAATCAAAGTAAACAAAAGAGGCGTCGCTTGCCAAATGCAAAGCTTTAGAAGGGAAAGAGGAAGTCCCTCATGCCTTTCTGGCTGAGAAATGCTCACTTCCTGCTGCACAAAAGGCCCCAGTGTGGGTGTACCGATGTGTTTATATGCCTGGCTAATGGGGTCCATCAACACTCAGCTGTGTGTTCTTTTGGGGAGACCGCAAAGGGACTTTAAGGCTTTATTTATCTGTTTTTGTCACGTTAACATCCATTTACCAGCCATAGTTTGTTTATTTTTCTTTGCCCCCCCACTCTAATGGGAACAGCTCAATGGAAATTGTTAATTAATGCCCGCCTGTGTACATTTGTGTGTAATGCAATAAGCTGGCAAAAGAGCTGACATTAACTGGCTATCTTAAAAATGTCAAAAGTAACCCTTGTACCTGTTGCTGTACAGCGGAGCACTTTTACACGTCGACCCAAAATACTGAGCTTACAGGAAGATAAATGTGACATCGAAAGACACAGGGAGCAATACAGGTCCTACCTGTATCTCTTTACTGTGATGTGAGTTGTTAGATTGCATTTTAAGCTTTGCTCTAATGAAAAATGGCCTGTTATTGAAGTCATCTGTCTTACGTAACCGTTTGACAAGGACAGCGAATAGGCAGTTGGTCATGCAAAAGTACAGTTTGGTTGTCTTCCAGAAGTCTAGAAGACATGGTTATGATGGTTGTCAGCAGAATCAATACAACCCTTGTGAACGTTGCTATGGGTGGGTGGCATACCGTCAATAGCAGATAGCAAGACTCTGGAGTGGTCATATGCTATCACGTTGGCATATCTGTTCTTTGGTTTGTTGACTTCTAGGTTAGAATGCTCCCATGTGAACTGCTGCCCAGGGTCGATGGACTGAAAAGCAAAAGAAAAGACATTGTTATTGCAATAGAACATTTTGTACCATATGGTAATTTAGCAAGAAACTTGGCCAAGATTTGAATTTCATTTTATGGCAGTTGACTATGAGATATTCCAACATGATACATTTTAGAGAATGTTAGTAAAGGATGCATTTTAATGCAGATCTCTTGGAGTCTGCTCATGTTAAAAGCAGCTCTCCAGGGATCTGTTCTTGAAACTTAAGGCCACGCTTGGCCTCACTTATTTGCCTTCAATTCTATTCCAGACTTTTTTTTAGATGGTTGCAGAGCTCTTCTGTCCATGGCTGCAACTCAGGAATTTTTCATATGAGAAGTTTTGTTAAATCTCGTCACCTATGGCTACTACTATGTTCATCATAGTCTCAGACTATATGTCTGCATCTGTGTGACAATGTACTTTTGCACGTACAGTATGTACACTAAAATAATTTTGCTGAAATGGAGAGGCCATTGGAAAAATCATCTTTTTAACATCATGCATCAACATCAAAATATTGATACACAGTACTACTGTTTGACTGTTTAAGCAGTACAGAACAGTTAAAAAATATTGCTAAAATATAATATCTCACATGAAACTACTACAAAATATGCATGGCAAATAACAGATTAGCCATTTAAAGCAGAATATACTATTATTTACAAGAACAAAACTATTTCCTAGCCAATGAAGGGCTTGCTTCCTTCAAAAATGCCTTTTTAAAGGTTGGGTATACTATTATAATGTAAGGTTGCTCTTGAATTCTCAGGCTTTCAGAGGAAATGTTTTTGCATAAATGTAATTGTGTAAATTTAAAAGTGCTTTATCATTCCCCTTTGTCATTCATTTTACAAGGAATATCGATGTTGAAATTAATGTGACTTCAGCTTGTATAATTTTGAGATATATTTAGTACTGGGTAAATCAAACAAACAAACAAACAAATAAATACATAAATACTTTAGGTTCTCACAAAAGTCAAGGTCCAAACGTTTCATCTCGACTGAAAGCACATTTCTTTGGTGAATTGACTGAAGTCTTATTTTTTCCATGTTAACTTGAACTGAAACTCATAAGTTGCATTGAAAAAAAAAATATATATTGCTTTTTTGTATTGTAACAACATTTTTAAATTGTTCACAAAGGAAAAACTTCCATTGGTTTTGGTCATTTGATTGGTTGGAGTTTATGACATATACTAGACTAACACACTTGAGACAAATTGGACTGAATCAGCAATCCAAGCCTTCTTACAACTTTGTAAAGCAGGGATCCAGAATGGTCCCTTATCACAGATAAATGAACTATAAAACTTAATATCACAAGCGTGTAGAGGGACAAATACCAGGAGGAGAAAAGTAGAATGGCATTCCACTTCACATTATAGTGAAAGTATTGTGCAGTTGTTTTTTATAATGGCTGTAGTTTCATACTTTTATGAGTAAAATTACACTGTCCACTGGGAATAGTAAAAACCCAAGTGCAAAAGGACACATTACAGAATTAGGGCCAAACTTTGGACAATGAGCACTTTCCATGGTGTATTTCTCACAAACTAATGCCTAATTTAGATGCTAGGTAGACAGGAATGTGAAAACACTTTTATGACTTCTCTGGGGGAATTGGTGGGAACAATAATGTGTAAAAAGAACCAAGGTAATGATGGTAAACATCGCTTTACATCATATTTCACTATGGCCATAGAGGAATACATTTAGCTATGGATAACAGCATATACGCTTAATGTGAAAACTAATAACAAATCACGAGTTCTTCATCTGTAGAAATCACCTAAAAGGCAATATAACGAAAGAAAACACATTTGCCTAAACCTTATATTTTATCAACATATGTTACAACAGTGGGTTGCAACATTGTTCATAATAAAAGCCCTGATTTTATTGTACTCTCAAAATTACTTTCCGCTGCTCAAATGGAAACGCTATGTAATTGGAATTCAATATACTTAAGCTGCAGTGATGGTTTGGGAGCTTGGAAAGCAGCCAAATTGTGACCTGGTGGATTTTGGACCAGTGGCAGGACCCGCAGAGAGAAACTGGCAGGGAAAGGGTGACTGCTTCTATGAGACGCACAGTGCCCCTGAAAGGACCATTTTTCAGGCTTCACTGATGTTCAGCAGTCCATCTACTATACTAGTCAAAAAGAGAGGAAAAGCTGACAGTCTGCCTACACTCAAGGGTTTTGGTGACACTGTCATTTTAAGCCATTCATTTCCTGGCATAGTTTGGTCCATTTATCTCTTAGCAGTTAGCATTAAGTTGCTTTAGAGTCGCGTTCATTGTTTGTGTGAATTCTCCCACAAAGTCCAGATAACACTCAAAAGGTTTGACACACATGATCATAATGCTTTCCAAGACACCGTTGACCTTTGCAATGATCAGATCTGAATCCAATGAAGTGTATTGACCTCTCCTGTTAACTAAGGACCGGGTCTCTCATGGACGAATGATGCAGCGTCTCACCATATATACAAGACTCATGTCATGGCAGTTTAAAGCTCCTTTGATGAGTCATCGCAGTCCCACAACTGATTTGAAGCTCCTGAGATCGCAGTACAAAATATTGTCTAATGTCATTCCACAATCCTCCGCTCAACGACTCACTGTGTTGTTTTCCGTGGCCAGCTGTGGCAACCACATCCTGCTACTACATGCAACTCTCACCAGTGCAGAGGCACCATTGTGGCAAGTTTTTCTCATTTTTATTTAAACTTTATTTCATTTCTATTGACTACCACTGTGCTCTAGTGGAATACCCTGCCATGGGAGAAATATGATTATACAACAGAGTAATGTCTCAGGTTTGCATTTAATTCTGGATTGTAGAGCATTTGTGGAGAACAATGAGTTGGGAGAAGAAATTCTGACAATAAAACATTCCTTTTTATTGGAAAAGGCCAAAATAATCAATCAAAGCACTAGGACTATAGAGTCCCATCAAAATGCTTGGATGATGAAAGTACAGAGAGATTATGTCCTTCATAGCACACCAGAGACTATTTCCTGTCCGCTTCATGTAGGAACAGACTTTGCTAGCTTGAGTGCTGCCTTGGCTACTAAGGTTACAGCACACTGGTGAAAATGGGGACCTTTTACTTTTACATAGTTAAAGGCAGAATGAGTAGGATTTGTCGGTTGCAGTTTGTAAAGACAAAATTCAAAGTTGGCCCCTCCTCCCCGGGTCAACGACACCGGAAGCGCTAGTGCAGAAGCTCCCGCCGCCCAAAGGTTGACGCCCACAAATGTCCCGAACGCAGCAAAAAAGAAATAAATAAAAAATAAAAACAGGCAGAGGTCAGGGTCTCTGCAGATACAGACACCGCCACGTTCTAGTGGGTCATAAGTGATGATTGACAGGGATTATTTTTGTATGAGTCTATACATTGTTTTTTAGGAAAATCCTACGTGCCTTTAAACGAGTGCCACATAGACAAACCTGTGGCATCTTAAGTTTTGGTGTGGCTGTCGGAATGTTTCATTTTCAGTTTGCACAGTCAAATATGAATGAACATGAGATCACTGGGTATGCCTGCTGAACAGATTCTCTCTGGGAGTGTATGACCCCCCCAACCCACTCCCACATGCCTTAGCCAGCTGCCACAGGACAGTGGCTTGATTTAACTGCAGTGTGGTGACCATGGCTATGTAATGATGGGATTAAAGCTTCCAGGAAAATATTATTAAATGGCGAGACTGTGGGCTTTGCCCACTACCCTGAATTGTGACAGCGATATTAGACGGCAGTCCGTCTCAGCATCTGGTGCATGCTGCTGTATTGCTGGAAGAGACCTCCAAACAGCTGACTTAGCTGGATTCTAAAATCACTGCACATTACATCAGATTAAAGGCTCGAGACAGACCATCATCAGTATCTCAGGGAATAAAATCAAATACCTTAATTAACCTCATTATAAACGGCTGATTGAAAACACACTGCAGCTTCATCTCTCTGTTTTGAGTATCAATGCCTCTGTGTCCAAAAGTGCTGAACCGATCAAACAATGGGACGTTCTCAAAACTCATCATCACCTCGTATTCCTGTGAAAACTTCAGGTTGTCGTTGGCTTTCAGGCGCTCTAGGTGATCCGCTAGGTCCATGATGGGGATCGGAGGGTGGCTGGCCATACCTGTCAATCAGATGGATGGGAGGTCACTAAGCAGCCACGCGAAAGGGGATCACCCGAGCACAAGCAAACAGTGAACCATTAGAGAAGCAGCATGTGTGTGCGTAACACACAGGGATGGAATAGTGGAACTTGTTAGGCTAGTTTGGTCACTCAAAGCAGTGGGCATGCTCGTAAAGAGGATATGGTCACAGATGCCAATGAGAAGTCATCGAGCACACTTCCCCCACTGGGACTCTCCCTATTGTGAGAGAAGAATGTTATTCACACTGAAAGCCGCGGTGGGTAGTTAGCGTGACGTAAGACAAAAACAGACAAAGACACCAACAGACATACAAAAAAAGAAAAAAAAGAAAAAAAGTTAGGCCAGATGTTGACGTCTGCTTTGAGTAATGACATATTATCAGGCTGTCATTTCAAACCCCGCCTCCTGTGATGACATGGCATTGACACCGAGTGGATTAGATGAGGGGGTGAGAATACAAGGCTAGGCAGAAAAGGAAAGGAGGGGCATAGAAGCTAATAAAAAACAAAACAAAAAAAAAACAAAGTCATGTCAAATGTGTAAACGAGACCAACTAACTTGACAAATGGAGGTTACTGGGGTAACCGGGCGCACCTGAACCTGTGAAGGAAATGGCGGTATAAATAAAAAGGTCACAGACGTCATAGCAATGTGATGACTATATTTTCTTTCCAAACAGAGGGCAGAAACACTTTCAAATGTGACCAGAGCTAGTTACTGAACGACTACATGTACTCTAAACATGACATCGGTTAGTAACACACAAATCGACATGCTAGAAGCTTGGCTACGCCACCGTGCGTATTTCATAGGAAAAGCGAAAGCATACAGTCAATGACAGAAAAAAAACAACACACAGAGTACATCAAATTCTGAGGCACTGTAGACCGGAGTGGAGCGACCTGGGATACTTGACATTCACTTTTAGCCAGAAAGCGCTGACCGGATAACTGGCATTGTCTGCAGCACAAAGTTCCAGCCTGCACTTAAGTTTGGTTGACTTTGACAAGGTAGAACTGACATTGTTGAATGTGAGTGGTGGTAGGAAACGTACGAGCTGCATCAGCTCGTTTGGGGAGCTAAGCGTAGGGCGTGATCGAAAGAGGGACAGGGGAGTGTGTCGGTTTGAAGTGCTAGCTGAGGACGCCCTCTTCCGCCACAAGGGGGTTCGCGACAACAGCATGCACAACACACCCCCCCCCATTTCAGGAAAGCTGGGATTTTGGAACTGATGGATGCGAGTGGCGATTTGCCACACCATTTGGTTGACGCGTATCTCACAAAGCGCGCGCGCCGTTTCATCTTGGCCGATAGCACAAGTGGGCATTAGCTAATGGAAAAAGCGCTGCTTCTTTTTCGCCCTCCCACTCTCGCGTCTCTCTAAAAAGACAGCGGAGGGTGTTTCTATTGCGGCCCGCCACTCAAAATCCATTTGTAGCGCCCCGCGACAATGAAAGTACCATTTGCCACACTGCGTCGCTCAAACATCAAGCATCCTTAAGATGGAAATGTCCATTGAGGGGGCAAAGGGGTGAGAGGGAGACGGGGAACGGGGGTCTAATGGAGCACCTCTTCAGGGCTGGAGAGGATGCTGTCACGTGGTGGACAAAAATGTTTAGTCCTCTTTTCACG